>WURT03093607.1:0-12635 GCA_009936505.3 Holothuria glaberrima
AAATAACGGACTCGGCTTCGCCTCGTCCGTTATTTTGCAATTTGGAGTCTCGACGGTTTATTCACCAATAATAGTCCTTCAAATGCGATTTTTTCCTTAAATAGACGGGCAAGTTTGTACGTGTTTGTTACTCACGTAATCTTTCCTTCAGTTCTCAGGGTATTGAGAAATGACTGTTAAAATAAGGTTATCTTGTAGAAACCTCTTCGTCTTCTCCCTGTTCATCGCACCCATTACATCGTAAAAGTCGTAAGGCAAACCTTCCAAAGATAAAGGTAATGCATGGTTACATAGGCGTAGGAAGCTGTTTGAGACTGGGGGTGAACCTTGCTTCGGATCGCCGTCCTGGGGGAGGGGTGTAAGGGGAGGGATGTCCCCCCCCTTTGGAAAATTTTTGGATATTTGAGGGTCCTCAGATGCAATATGGTGCATCATTTTGGACAAATTTTAAGGCAAATTACTGCAAATTTTTGACATTCCTTACAGAAGACACAAATAAGGTTTCGTCTTTGGAAAGTGGGGCGGTGAAGCATACTTTCTCCCCCACAAATTTCGATAGGAGGGGGCTGCCCCCCGCTTCCTACGCCCTTGCATGGTTGAAAACACATAAGGATACAACTTGGAAGAAAGTTTTTTTCCTGAAAATGCTCTTACGAAGAGCCCTTTACCTGTTTACCGGACCAAAGTAGACCTCAAAGCCTCTTTTGTGGATGGGGCTGAGATCACAACTTTTGGCATACCAAACGCTCTAGATTGTGAAAAGTGACATTATATTATAAAAGTTTTTCATTACAGTTCATGCGTGCGCAGAGGGGCTCTGGAGACCCCCCCCCCCCTCCACTTCTCCAGCCAAAAATGATTACAGACTGCAGGGTTTGAAAATTACTTTTTTTACGACAAATTTCGTGTAATGATTGTTTACCAATTAGGAAAAATTCCAGTGACCTTCCGCTCCCCTTTGTTATTTCTAATTTTTGGTTAGGTGAAATACGAGAGTATGTTGTCTAAGAGAAGGGTATGTTGTCAAAAACCTCCCCAAGCTCTCACCCCTGGCTACTTTATTGCCTTCTATCCGGGGCAATTTTCAAGCAAATATTCCTGCGTGAAGTTCACAGAAACATTCTTGATTTTTCCTTCGCTTCATTGTACATTATAGATAGGTATCCAAGGGTGACAAAGACCGGTATAGGACCTCCTGGAAGCTTTGGATTAAATTACACAAAAAGGGGGCACCAACATGATGCTTTTTACCTGAATCCAAATGACACTTAGAGTATGACGCCAAGCAATTTTACAACGATCGTATTTTACTAATTGTTGACCAAAAAGCAATGGGGAAATGATCGAAAGGGAGAGTATAGGTACAGGATATATCACCTCACTGATAGGTATAGCTAAAGGGGTGGAAGACTAACAAGCGCATTTCAGAACGCTTTCCTGTCGTTAATGCATTGACATTTACCACCTAAAATAAGTGCGCGCGAAGCGCGCGGTAAGAACGTTTTCAAAATGTAAAACGACAATTACGTACTTCCAGTCTTTCACATCATGTGACAAACTAGATTAGTCAAAGATCCCATATTGATGGGAGGCTCCTGCAGAGGTTAGAGATGTACCTTTTCGAAAATTTTTGAGATCAGAATAATTTCCTTTATAATTACTCTGATTATGATCATTAGATGGAGTGCATACCGTGACGAGTGCGCGAGAAGAGCTCCGAAATGTTGCATTAAATATAATTTCCAAGACTGCATTCAGGCTCTGCATCGAGACATTGTCAATTCCCCCCAAACAAATCTGCCAATCAGAAAGTGAGTCTTCTACTTTGGAATTCGTAAAAAGATCTCAACGCTTGCTGCTTTGCTTGTCCGTTGTCGGAAGCTTGTTTGCTTGTTGTTGTTATCGGAAGGTATTGATATTAAGCACATCATTGAGTTAAGGCGTGAAACGCGCGGAGGGCGCGAAAATTTTGATAGTTTGCGAAAGATCTGCAAAGATTCTGATAGTTTGGGAACCATTTGTGATAGAAAATGATTAAATAGATCCATCATTCGGTCGAAAACACACCTCACCCTACACCCTACAGAAATCTATAGCTTAGACGCCTTTTGGGATCATTTTAAAAAATTTCGAAAACTTTCAGATATCCACTGGGGGGGGGACGCACCCCATGCCCCCGTGCTGGTGCCACTGGTTCGATCATCCCATGTGGGAACTCAGCGAGACTCTTATTTAAGGCCCAGCTGGCGGTGTCATTCTCTTGCGACAAAAGAACATTTTTGCAATTAGGTTTAATGTATACTGTTACAGTAGCGAGAAGTATACAGCCCAAAATTTGTTCCAGCTTCAAATTCCTGACCTAAACTCGAATCCACAACAACATGCTTGGATTATAAAGATTGAAATTCTTGCTTGAATTCTAAAGGCTGAATATGGGAAATACCATCATTGTCAAAATGCAGTATTTAGTAAGGAATTCATATACAGGCCTACGACAATCTATCGACTAGAAGACAGCTGGTACAGTGTCTACCGAAGGCGGAGGGGTGCTAAAAGCAGAAAAGTACAAAAGTTTTCCTTTTCCTTTTCCTCCTCTTTCCATTTTTTCTCATTCTTTGCCTTCCTATCTTTTTGTCTATTTTTATTTTTTCGTCTACCTTTATTTTGCGCCCCCTGGATCGTGATGGGAGGGGCGGTTGCCCCTCACTGCCCCCTTGTTACGTCACTGGTCCTAAGGGAAATCGACTGGGGAAATTGTCGGGGAGGGGTTCGCTTACGTTTTTCACACCTTAGGCCTATGAATCTATACATTCACATGATATTTCATGGTGTAGAAATTTATACTGATAAAGGGAAGGAGAGTCTATGAAAATATTTGGCACAATAACTATGTACGAGGGAAATGCTTGGAGTTAACATTCCTTCATAAACATCAGTATGTATGTTTCCGGCCGTGATTTTATGTGTTGCAAATTGCACCTTGAGCACTCTGTGGATAAGGGTACCAGTCACAGCAGTTTTCTAGATATGGAATCTAGTATAGGATGGGATGGAAGAAAACTTTCACCACTCCTTGGCGTTTTCAACGCCGGAGACAAAATCTTCGTTTAATTACACCTTGTGTATACAGACTGACAGACAACGATTTTAATACGTTTGCGCCAAAACATTAAGTTAGGACGTAACTCCAGGGTCAATATGAAAAGGAAAGAGGTCATGAATGGATTATATACAACGAACGATTAATGCCTAACGATTAATGTTATCTCTGAAATAAAGCAGTCGACTGTATTATACGGATATACCATTGGCCATAAAGACATAGAATGTATTTTATTATATTTTTCATATCTTCATATCCTTACACCTTATCTAGAAACTGAACAACCTTTAAAATCTTCACATTTATCAAATCCCCAGCACGAAAAACAGGCTCTAATAAAGGCCGCCCTCAAAATGACATCCCAAACGGGATATCACAGTCAAACACCATACAGTATAGATTAGTATTACCCTTTGGTCCGTCTACTTTGAAACATTCCTTGATATTTTGATAAACATCTCCAAGTGGGGGTAATAAAGTACCAAATGTTACACTGCTATTTAACGACCCTCCCTTAGTCAATGCTGGCACTCTAGCAGCTGGTAGAAAATATTTTTCACCAGTAGAGTCGAGATCCACAATTTTGGAGCAGACCATACCTCCCAGCCACTCACGAACATACCTGAAAAATAAAACGCAAAATATAAACTTGACTGCATGAATTGTACTTGAGAATAAGAAGAACAGGCTCGAAACCACTGAAACCAGAGGTGGAAATCCCGGGGAAAACTGGGGAGGTATATCCCCCTACTTTTTTACACAAATCTCCACTACTGGCTGAGGGATGGCCACAAAAGGCTCATTTTACAGTAAGGAAAGGTTTCTAATTGCTCTTGTATCACAGGTATGATAATATTTTGCGATGCTAAATCACAACAGTTCTTTTTTCAAACTGAATTTCTGATTGAATCGAAAGCTTAACTGCAAAACGTCCCGATATTGGGAGCGTATCCCTTGGACCAACTTGTTCTTGGCCCATAGACTGTGGCGGATCTAGAGGGGTGCCGTGGGTACTAAGGTGGGCCATATCCGACGATTCAATTAGTACTAACTAAATAAACCCTGCTGTACCATTGATTTGTCCTACAATGTTATCTCCAGTTAATTAACCACCGCGCCATGGACTTACCCTACCACTGCTAGCTCCATAAGCTCACCCTGCTACTACTAGCAGTGGCGCCGGCTCGTGGGCAGAGGGGACACGTGCCTTCCAAAAAATTTTTCTAGAATTTTAAAATGAGCCACAAAGACGTTTAAGCTATAGATTTCTGTATGGCAGGTTGAGTAATGCGTGTTTCTGACTGAATGATGAATCTTTTTTAATTATCTTTTATTAAAAGTCGTTCTCATACTCTCGAAATTCTCTCAAATCCCACTAACAGTATCAAAATTTTCGCTCGCTCAGGGCGCGTGCAGCCACACCGCATGGTTTTGTTTACCTTCATACCGTCTCAAACATATTCGCATTATTCAATGGTGACGGTCCTACGATTAAATCGATTGTTTTTTGTACATATAGTCATAATCGAAGAGCAGAGCATAGCAGGAATGAAAAGTAGGCCCTAGTGAAATTCAAGGGAAGACAAATTTTATGAAAATTGAGAGCTTATATGAATTACTAGACAGAAGACTCTCCCTCTAATTAACGAATGTTTTTTGTTAGGAATTTAAAGTGTCTCAGTGCAAAGTCTGCACGCAACTTTCGTTATGGAAATGATTTTCAATGCAATATTTCGCCGCGCTTCGCGCGCATATTCGTCACGGTGCACACCCCATATCTTATAACCACTACTTGGGCGATAACACATTATTCTGACCAAACACTTGTTACTACAAAAGTACATCTTCGACCTCTGTAAGGACTCAGCATCAGAGAATCTTATAGAGCAATGCAATATTCATGAGTAACTTATATATACAGTAGCATTTGTAGCACGTATTTGTCGTTACAAGCTTTTTTTTTAAACGAGTGCCATGCCACAGCCAAAATATCACTAAATAATGATAATTTTTAAGCATGTAGTTAATTGAAGGATTTACCAAATGTAATTGCATTTTGCATCTAAGCCACCTTAGCTACATAAAAATTTTTCAAGGGGAGGGGAGGAGTTGGTACCCCTCCACTCCGACACACCTTTCATTTGCAGTCAACCAAAACTAAGAATTCACTTAATTGTGAAATTTCCCAATATATGATCAGTCCGAAAATTTGTGAAAGATACTGTATCACCATTAAGCATCCAGGCCATCTTAAATGAACAAAAATATCCCAAAGGGGCCTGTCTCAGACCAGGACATCACCGCCACAAGTTGATAAATTTCCAAGGGTTAAATTCCATTTGGACCATTTGCCCAAAACACATTCTACTCGAATGGTCTTGAATGGTTTCAAATGGTTTTTAAATGGTTATGAATGGTGCCAACTGGTCTTAAACATACAAATGGAAATCTCAACTGGTTTTATAACTGGTTTCAAATGGTTATAAATGGTTTTAAATGGAAAATTGACCAAACACATTCTAAATCATTTGGAACCTGAATGGTTTGCTTCGAAATTCCTCTGCCGGCTCCATTCATGTTCTGTTTCATGGTGACTGTATGTGCCTCACCACACAGTAAATTATGTGCTTCTTGAGTTCCTTCCAATGTACAACACTCTTAGTTTAATTTCCTTAGATTGTTTTTTCGTTCCGATATAAAAATGTACACTTTTGACACGTAGGTCGAGCTCCCCAACTTGATAGCAACATGCAATATCAGTCACTGCTTCGTAACTAAGAGTAGCAGCTTACAAGTTTACAACGCCCTTTCAGCTTTAACATGATCCGTACAGTTGAAATCGAAACACCGATTTCTATTGCGATAGGAGTTCCCCCCCCCCCCCAACAAGTCGCTTTTCCCTATTGGTCACCAAACCATGGGTACAGCCAGAAGCGTGTCTTCTCTTCATTGAGAAAATGTTGCTTTTCTTCGATGCCAAATAGTGCATTATTTTCTATTTTACCTTGCATTTGTATTTCATTTATCTGTCGTTTTATTAAAACCAACCAGGAATTGATTTTTTCAGGAGTAAGGCACGTTCAAGTCCCCCCCCCCCCATGTTTACCTCTCCGTGACTACGTGCCTGATGTTTACGCAGCTACGGGCTAAACGAACACATATATACGAAGTAGCTATATTTTGCCTTTTCACGTGTCATAATTGTGCATGCGCTTCCGTTCGGTGTACCTGATATTCGTGGAACTTGCAACGGTTTATCAGTATGCTTATATTGTTCAGTCATTTCAGAACACATTCAGTTCTCACCTCTCCTTAATGTTACCAGCGTCTGCTATTTCTTGGCTTGTCTTGGGTTCCTTCAACTCCGCAAGCAAATCAAACAGACCTAGTTCATACCCAATAGAAATACCCGAATTGGTACATGCATGACGCAGTACGGTGGCCATTCGAGCAGCGACTCGAAGTCTTCACTCGATTCCATTTTAGAAGTCTTCAATATAACCCACCTAAACAACAAGGGAAGATCATTCATCAAAATATTATTATTTATAGGTATCTATTAATCTTAGTTTTATCTATAAAATTTACAGTTTTATGTGTAGACAGGGGTACGCCGGGGATGTGACAAGTGGCGGAGGAAAGGAATTCGGTCAGAGGGGCAAGAATGACCTGTAGGGGCACTTCGAAGTGGTTAGAGCAAGGGAATTCGGTCAGAGGGGCGAGAATTACCCGTAGGGACGCTTAGAATTAAGTAGATACCCTATGCTTCAGTACTTTAAAAATCTAAAAAGGGCGCCGACTGTCGATTGGAACCCGTCAGGGGGGCGACCGTCCCCTCTGACTATATGGTAGCTCCGCCACCGGATGTGACGCCCCATCCCCCTAGTAAAAGTCAGAATTCCTCTTAAAACTGTATGCTAAGGATGAAGACAAAAATGCTCACGATCCGCATGGGATAACCTTCCCCCATGACACTTTACCTGTGTTCTTTTCGTACATGTGGCTTGAAACATAATTATTACAATGTTGATTAGTTTATGCACAAGTTCACTGACATGAAATTATCTCCACCTCATATTCCAATACATGCAAATTTACCGACATTTGCCTCTGTAGTCATAGATCGGACGTCCTAGTTGATTTCGTGCCAATTAAGGCGATGGTGAAGTTGTGTTTGTGCGTGTGTGTGCGTGCGTGTACGGAATCGTATACAGGGAGACACTGGCATTTATGTATGTGTGTATGTGACGCTTACCTTCTTTAACATGATAGTTCAAAAAGGGCATCGTGAGGGATCTCATACTTGTCAAGTTAATGCCCCATACTGAGTAGATGATCCCTTTATTGTTTAAAAGTGTGGCCAAAGGTCATTTGAGGTCAAACTATGAAACTAAAATTGTTTGTTAACACAATAAATCAAAAAACGTAACCTTTAGGCATATCATACCGACATAGTATGTGTATATGCTTCATATTGAGTAGATGATCTCTGTCAATTTTAGTGGAGGTCAAAGAACCTCATGCTTGACATGTGGATACAACTTATTTAGCGGATGATTCCTTTTGCTTTGGTAGCATTCAAAGTAGGCTACATTTGGGGTTCCCGAAAGTCAAACAGTGAAAAATTTGTAATAATAATATATCAGGAAACTTGAATGAATCTTATTCTTATACATGTTTATTAGAAGAATTCTTAGATTGGTGGTGAAGGTCAAAGGTTATTGGAGAATTCATAGATCAAATAGTAGAATCATGAAAAACTGATCTTAAACATGACATCTCAAGATGGATAACAGTGAGGGACCTTGCGTTTGACATGAAGATGCACCAAATTGAGTAGACGTCACGGTCATTTTGGGAGGTTAAAGCTGAGGTCACTTGAGGTCATCGGATGTCTAATTGCAAAAGATTTGAAAGTGTGATATCTCACGAAGGCAAATGTGTATGAATCTCAACCTTTGCAGGTGGGCGCCTAATATTAAGTATAATATCCCTATAATATTTCATGGACGTCAAAGGTCATTTGAGGTCACTGAACTTAGGACATCTGTTTAAAATTTGTAAACATAATATCTAAGGGAAGAGATTACTTGAATCTGGGATTTTGATGCTCCACATTGAATGCATATATAATCTATGTTGTCTTTTGTTGATGAAAAACTTTGAAAACCTTGTAAAAATGATTTTTCACGTATGAAACATGTTTGAATGTTTTGTCTTGAGAGTAACTGCCAAATACAACGCCCTGCCGAAAGAACACCCCCTGTGAAATCACGGAGACAAACTGTATAGTAGAGTTCATTTCAGTCTATACCCTGTTCCTTCAATCGGTGGGTTTGTTCAAGAACAGGTGTGTGAGTTCTTCTCCGTTGAAGTTTCAGTGTTTGAGGCTGATCGCAGTCCCTGTGAACTCTTCTCTTTTGCTGAGGGTGTAGTCGCAGACCCAGTGAACGGGGAAGTTGGCATTTTGAAAACGACTCGTCATATGTCTTGTGTATCTTTTTATTGGAGGTTTAGCCGTACAGCCGCAGTTACTGCGACTGCACATCCGTACTCTCACTTAGTGGTATGTTTTGGAGGGACGTTCATATTGTATTCTGCAGTTGTATATCTGGCATGTAATGCTTAAAATCAAAAACAAGAACCGACTTATTACCATGTTAACGTAAAATCGATGTGACTCGTCTGTAGATTTTCTAAATTTCTTCCTATAGCCTACCGTACCTAAATAGAACCACAGTCACACTGTATAAACTGGAAACCAACGTACCAAAATTATGATATTCAGGCGGCAAGGAACCACTGAGCCTTTTGGTTGTCTGTTTTCATTTGTAATGCCCAGCGGCCTAATCTAACGGGGAAAGCCAATCCATTTCCCCTCACCACCACAACCACCAAGGAAGTTCTGCTCCTTTGGTGAAATTGGTGGAGCAATGAACCTCCTCCCCCTATAAAAAGGACACCAAGCTGAAAGTGAACAACCACTCAGCCCTCAGAACTCTACATCATAGGTCTGTCATGCCCGGCCCAGTTGAATTCTTGCTGAAGACAGGGAGGTAATATTAACTGGGAGTAGTGCCTGTGGTCACGGCAACTCCCTGTTAATACCACCTTCTTGTTACAAAAGGAGTGCTCTGCTCCACAAGCCTATCAAGGCTTTTAGAGTACTTCCTTTCGTAACTTGCAAACTTATAATTTGTTACAACACTCGAAAACATTCAAGTTGTTATTATTGTTCGTTACGAAGAAACAAATAAATGAAATGAAATGAAAAAGAACAGATAGGCTCATACATATCGATCGAAAGCTGCTTAAAATAAGAAGCACGTAAGCTTTATCACAGGAGAATAGGCCTATAACTAAAGTTGCAATATTGCGTCATGTCTATGTTTTCGTTACAGAAATTAAGTGTGCCATACATATAGGAAAGAAATAGAAAGAACAAGCGCTTACCGGTAATTCCAATGATAATCCAAGCTTGCGCCTATTTGCAACCGCAGCCTTTACATTCAGATGACAACTGGCATGACGCTGATCCCGAAATGTATTCCGAACATTACTTTTACCAGTGCATTAGCAACCCAGCTTGTGATTGGCTTACGGGCCCGCATGACATTCACATGCTACTATACAATTACAACCACTACGGGCCGGACGGTTACTGAATCAGGGAGATCTATAATATCACCTCCCTGACTGAATCAAGTATTGAAAAAATCTCACTTTTTAGGATGTTTAACGTTTGCTCAGTTAAAACACCAGAAAGCCCAGGCTTAGTTGCTTGCAAGGGCGGATACGGGGGGGGGGCAAGTGGGTCCAGTTGCCCCCTTCACGATTTTGGGGTGGATTGCGCCCACCCATCCAGGAAAATGCTCCACTTGCCCCCTCGGAAGTTGGAATTATAAGTGTAGCTGTATTGTAAGCTTGATTTCATTTATCAAAGCCTGTGTCTGACATCTTAGGGCACTGTAGTAGGCCCACAGAATGTACAGTGCTCCATGAAATTTGGTGATGAAAACCACAGCAAATACGGTACATTTTTTTTTAGCTTGGCCGAATGATCTTAGTTACTTCTGGTCAGCGGTACAGGTCATGACAAACTTCTGTGAACATACTTCCTGACTACCTGGCCCCATAGACTAGAGCTGTTTATTATATCTGATTTATAAATTAATCCAGAGCTTCCAGGAGGCCCTATTCCGGTGTTTGCAGCCTTTAGATACCCTTTTATAATGCACAAATGAAGCAAAGGAAATTTTCGTAATAGTTCAAGAATGTTTCTGTGGACTCCACGTACAAAATTTTGCGTGAAAAGACTTTTCCCGAATAGAAGGAAGTAAAGTATCAAAAAGTTGGGGGAGCTTCATGAGGTTTGTTGACAACATGCCCTTCTCTTAGAAAAAAGAGGCTCCTCTCCTCTTTCACCCAACCAAAAATTCACTCAATTATGAAGATTTTCCAGCCATATATGATCAGTTAAAAAATATCCCAAAGACAGCACCATTTTTCATCTAAGCAACCTTAAATTAACAAAAATTGTTCCCTCCCCGTAGACCCCTCCCCAGGACGGCCCTCTTTCATCAAACCAAAAAATTAGAATTCACTTAATTATCAACATTTTTAGCCTTATATGATCAGTTAAAAAAATATACCAAAGATAGCACTATTTTTCATCTAAGCAACCTTAAATTAACAAAAATGGTCCCCTCCCCTTAGACCCCTCCCCAGGACTGCCTTATTTCATCAAACCTAAAAATTAGAATTCACTTAATTATCAACATTTTTAGCCTTATATGATCAGTTAAAAAAATATACCAAAGACAGCATTATTTTGATTCTAAGTAGCCTTAAATTAACTATTATTATATGCATATTTCTGGGTAAAAATTAAGTCCCAGGATAGGTATATTTTGGTTCATGATACATTAATCAATGCAAAGATTCCTAATAATTTTAATGTGTGAGGCTATTCCTCCCGTCATGCCACTATACTTCAGGAGCTGAACCTGACGTTCAGAATTTGAACACTATGCGTTCAGTATCTGAACACTATGCGTTCAGCATTCAAATACGATGTTCAAATAGGCTTCCGGCGTTCCAAAATGGAGAAAAGTGTTTAGAATCTTAACACTAGCGTTCAAAATATGCTTCGAACGCCAGGATGCATTCCAGTGGCGTACCCAGGATTTCTCTCAAGGGGGCCATGCAATATGTCGTGTGATTGCCGGCCTGGGGGAGGGGTCTAAGGGGTGTCCCCTTCCCTTTGAAAATTTTTGAAAAAATAGGTGTCCTTACATGCAATCTGGTGCCACATATGCTACATTTTGAAGTATAATTTGTATTAAAAAAATTATGTATTTTTAGGAACTAAATAAAAAAAAGTGGCGTCAGTGAGGGGGATGGTGATGGTGTACATTTTGGTGTTCAAAAACGCCTGAGTTTGCAGTGAAGGGAAGACACGCGCGACACGCATTATTTTTTCCCATGATGTTTGTGGGTAAACCCGATCCTCAGGAATTTGCAAAATGTGTTTGAAGTCAATGCTAGGGTTTAGAAAACGGGCTAAGGATACCCTCTCCATGGCAATTGGGTGCTGTTGATCACATGGTGATGATAAAAGTGAGGTATAATGTCCATAAAGTGTTTTTTCAAGAATGTCATATGCAGTGTTTAAGCTAGGACGTTTACTCAATGCGACTTTTACTGATCTGTGGCCTGGGGGAGGGGTCTAAGGGGAGGGGGACATCTCCCCCTTGGAAAATTTTTGGAATTTGAAAGGTGCCTAAATCGCAAATGGTGCAATATTTGAGTGTATTTCTGCCAAAAAATCTTGGTGACATATATTTTACTACATAAATATATTGCGCCGAGGACGTTATACACGGAATCAGTCTACTTTCTGAACTTCGAGATGAAAGTAGGGTAGTGGGGCTCGGAGGTTAAAATTAAGGCTTGTGAATTAGGAAGTCCTGTCGCAATTAAAGCAGACAAATATGATATGCTGGCAGCGGGAAATGGCAAAATTATTCTGGTGAGGCTGATCCTGTCCAAATTTACACGCGCGTAGAATTTGCGTGTCAGATTTTTTTTGTGCGACATCTGTCGCCGTTAATGCGACATTGTCGCACAAATAGGGCTGGCTAAAACACTGGTCATATATCCCGAAATAGCGCGCCTATACGGAAGCCTTAAATTCCCTTTCTTTTCCCGAGTTGCCGACGGACTCGATCACTCGTCCAATTATACCGACGGCCGTTGATACGGCCGTCACATGCATGATGAATTTGCCGACAGGCCTTCAACGTGAATGGGCCAATTAGATAAAGAGCCGAAAATCGAAATAGCCGATAACAGACTGGCTGCGCGTCCCCGTTCTCTCTTTCTCTCTTTTTTTTCTTTCCATTTTCCGTCTTCCCTTTCACTCCTTTCCTTTCCTTTTTTCCCTCTTCTTTTCTTCCTCTCCTCTTTTCCTCCCCCTCTCCCCTTTTTGCCGACAGACCGAAAATTTGCCGACGGCGACCAAATATTGGGG
>WURT03093618.1:0-12634 GCA_009936505.3 Holothuria glaberrima
ATATATAAAAGTTGGTGACACCACTGACTATGCTGTCATATTATTTAATGTCTGTTTGTAATTGAATCTTTGCAATTTTTAGTAAATATTTTCAATGTCCACATGCAACAGCAGATGTAATATGATGAAAGAGAGGTAAGCAAGTTGTGGGGGAAGGGATCAAGGGAGAGGGGAGTAGTCAGAAAAAATAATATGAACCATGTAATAAATACATTTAAAGTGCTATAGTGTTAAGTGATTGCCAAATTATAATCTTGCCTTCAAGTTTGTGGCTATTTTACTTCTTTCCGGCAAAAGACACAAAGCAAAAATATTTAAAATGTTTTAGTAGCTATCCGTAAAACAGTTCTCAGAGAAACTATACACTTCAGAGCACTACTGATTCAGTAGCCAAAGCTAAATGAGCCGTGATTCTCGAGAAGTAAATTAGGATACACCAAGATTACCATCAGCAGAGATTTTGGGTTGCCACGCACAGTAAGAGATAAATTAAGGCCACCACTTTTTAGCTGTGCAAGGCAACAACTGTTAGGATAATTTCAGCACATTTTGAAACAATAAGCAGATGGGGATTATCGCTGAAATATTAATTAAATAGCTCTGGCCCCAGCCACTTGTATCGTCCGTTTCATTACAGAGTGATCATATTTCAGGGGGTACTGATGTGTCTCAGCTTTGTTTATGACTTGCCTGGATCACATGTTCATCACAGCAATAAATGACAATACCTTTAGAGAAGGAGTTAAAAAAGATGAAAAAGGGAAAAAGTTGACTTCAATTTTGATTCATGATTGAGGTTTATGATGCAAGGAACCATTTTATTGGAAGTGGCACCAACATATCTGCTTTCATTTTACAGATACATCATATCAGCTCAACATGAAATTTTTTTTTATGTTTTCTGAGTAGTGCAAGCGGTTTAGGCAAGACAGTGCTCGTAAGCCTAACTAAGCATAACCAATATGTTTGATTGCAGCGTAGATTGTGCATGTCGTAACTTTCACACATTGCTAACTAAAAAATAAATAAAAATTCCGAAAGAAAGGAACAAGTTGAGTTGAGTATTTTTTGGAAAAGATGTAAAAATCATGGTCATGATTTTAAGGAGGAGGTGGTGGTAAACAATGGCAGTGTAATTGCCCAATGTTCTGAGGCCTTGCAATTATAATCAGAAAAAGTGAAATTACCTGTATCTTTAACAGCTCGGATTGCCATGCAAAATTGGACAGTTACATTTTATTTTTAATTCTCAAAAATTGGGGAGACTAGAGCTGATTGGGACCCACAAGAATCGATCCCTGTTCTTATGTGAAGGCCTTTATATATATTTCCTCAGCCTATGGAAAAATGACTGGCTTTGTCCATGAATTTATAAATAGGTTATTAGGCCAGTGAATTACACTTTGGTTGAGGTAGAGTGTCACATTTGGCTGCAGGGGTGTAGCTATCCCATCAGGCTCATAGTCAGGGGGCAAAGGGGGCAAAGCCCCCTGAAAATGTTTTTGCCCCCTAGAAAGTTTCAAGTTACCATTGACTAAATACATTTTACACATTTGGCCCCCCTTAAAAATTTTTTGCCCCTCTGGAAGCCATCTCCCCCCTCCCCCTTTGGTAACTTGTCTGACTACAGACCTGTATCCCATTGAGTTAAGGTGGATACTGGGAAGGATTTGAAGAAATTTTCTCAAAGGTTGTTAAAATATTCCCCAGGTAGAAAATAATAGTAGTGTGCCTGCAAATGTTGCATTGTGTGCCTACAATTTCCTTAAGTGAGCAAGCCACTCTCCTTGCCCTTCCAAAGCTATGGTGTTGCCTTTGGCTAGCAAGATCAAGAGATTTGTGGTCAGATTTGCTTAAATTAGTATTAATTTCAAAGTAAAAAGAGATGAATTCTGGAAAGCCTATGTGAGAAAAAATTTTGTTCTTGTTTTCAACAATGCCACATGTAGTATGCACCATGTTAGAATTGGGACAACTACAAGTATCTATCACTGTCAGGGTTACATGTTTTCAGTGGTAGACAAACAGGTGAAAGCAGATAATCTTGTGAAATTAAAATAGACATCCATTACAGTAAAGTTAATATCTATGCTGTTTAATGAAAGAATGAATGGTACTACTTTTTTTAATTGATCTTGCCATATTTGTAACAATTGATGGAAATTGACCAAAATTTTTTTTTCACCTCTTTGCAAATTCAGTATTGTTTTAGAAGATAGTGCTTGCAATGTAATACATTACTACATTGCAGTCAAGTACACTAGGAAAAATAAACAGAAAACCTTGGTGTGTAGCCTATATACACAGAGCACCCTGAATGAATAGAGATGAATATGAGGGAAATCAACTAAATTTTTTACATGAAACTGAAGAACGATCTATATTCATGCTTCTTTTTTGCATGGTTATACTTTTTCAAAATAAACATTTCAACTTTAGTACTAAACTTGAAACTTGTCATAAAATGTTGTTGCATCTGGTATTGTACTGTTTTGTTTGCAAGAATAAATAAAATATTTTGCATAAAAGATGAAAAAATTGATGGTACTCTTCTTTTTTTCTGTGTACCCAAAATGAACAGTTGTTCCATTTAAATTCATTTTTTCTCTTAAACGAACTGAACAAATTTTCTTCTAAAACCTTCTTAATTTAGGATAATTTAGGATAAAACAAAAGAGATATGTTCTAGAGTTTCATTTTCTACTTTACAAAATGAACAAAAAGGGAAGTCTTTGATCTTGATACAAAATAAAAATTCTTCAGTGCCAATAATTCTATGGAGGTACGGAAACTGAAAATACTGAATCTTTTGTATCCCGAACAACAACAATGGAAATTGACCAACATGCCTATGTTTTAGTTTTTCCATTTTGCCAATACTGCTTTTCAAATTGCAAAATTTATGAAGAAAGTTGTAATTCCATTTGATAATTAATAATATTAATGTACATGTACAATAGGACATATTGCATCCAGTAGTGCTCATAACATACTTTTAAAAACATATGCCGTAGATCTCAAACCATTAAAAAACACATTTTTAATAGCTTTCTGAGGCCTTTACAAATATACCTATGAAATGTCATTGTACAGTAATTATGTCTACATACACTTCTTGCCATTTTATGTATAGTGACTGGAATGAGTGCAAAGTGTGTCATCTAGGCCTTTAGTATACCACCTATATAAACAAATGCCTCTATTGAAATATATGTATGCGATATGTACAAACATGTCATACTTTTCATTAAAAAGTGTCGGCCTTCACATTCAAAAAGTCAGGACATATGAGACAGAGTGACGTCCATACTCCAGTTCATTCGACAGTGACTGATGATGAGTGAAACTTGTGCAGTAGTATAACTGTAGTACAATTTGTTGTACAGAAATACCTTTGAAAAAAAAGAGGCTGCTTTGTAATCGTAAAGGTGCTATCATCAAGGTTTCTGCCTGGAGGTGGGGGCAGTAGTGGGGTAGTGGCTCGGTGGGAGGAGAGGGAGTTTCATTACAATTTCCTCGTGGGATGAGGATTAAAGGAGTGATTGATCCTACCTTTTGAGAAGTAGGAAAGAATAATTCTCCTCCAACTCCCCCTTGCTTGTTTTCATTTCCAAATTCTCTGTTTAGCCTGATTATCCAGTTCAGTCGGTGACTGAATTGACATGCTTCTTTGGAAGGCTAACGTCATACACAGTAGCCTAGTTCTGTTTGAAAATGAAGCCAGCATTAAATGTCTGGTGTCTGCAAACATTCATATATTTTTTCAGTAGCAGACACAAGCCTTTACTTGAAGTCAGTGGTAGTCTAATTCAAGATGTACTACTTTAGGATCAACTTAAGGCTGACAGAGGGGTGATAGGCCACAGTTAGGGCTATGAGGAAAAGAAAAGGGTGAGGTGGGTTATACTTGTTTCATTTTCGATATGATGGCTCAAGTTTTTCTGATCAATGCTCCATGTGGTTGGAAACCCCTTCCTCAGACTCTGCAATTACCCAAAATATTTGATCACAGGGGATACCCCCAATATATCATGGCTGGAACTAACCCTACATGGTTTAACTAAAATGAAGCTACATTACTGTATAATGCAAGTAATTGGGATGAGTGATGACTGTTTGAAATGTAGTGCTTTGAAACTTTGTAGTCTTATCTATATAGGCATGCTTTGAAAAATACAATTTTTGTTTAAAAAAAAAGAACTTTGGGGGTTTCTACTGTAAATACAATTTTATGATCACAGAGATTAACAGGTCTGCTGCTATTACACTTACATGATGGTATCTAAAATCCTATACTCTTTTGTGTTTTTTTTTTGAAAGATTCATTAGAATAGTTATTTTAAATAGTTCGCCATATAAATTTCATGAACTTGAACAACAAAAGGTGCATTAATACTGTAGTCAGCTGCTTGTCCAATGTGTATTTACAATTAACACAAGATTCTCAGAGCAATCACCTTATTTGAAGTTCAATGTTAAAAGTGTGGTATTTAACTTTGTCTCTTAGTTCTTAAATATTGCAATGTGCAGAGCATCTCAACCCTTTTTACATGTTCCCCCAGAAATGTCATTAAAATATGAATAAGTAAAAGTGATGGATTACTGTAAATAGGTTACATTGAGGAATATGGCTTTGTCATAAATAACCTTTCTAATTAATGAACAGAACAGAAGACAAACGGAGCTGTTTCATGTACACATGAAGAATTGAAGAAAGAAACACACAGGCTGCATTTTCCTTTCATGAATGTCATTTGTGATATCTTGTATCAGAACGTTAATAATTACACGAGGAGGATGACTCAAGCAAGCTGGCCAGTGTTCAACTTGCTACAATACTGACATGAGTGTATAATTACACGTGCTACATTGTGTGTGTCATTAGTAATACTAAATACCACCTGAGATGTTTAACTTCCCAACTTGCACATTATTAGAAGTATTGTAGATATTTTAGACTTTTCTTGAAGATGAAAGGCAAATTGCATACATAGGAGAAACCCACACAATGTGGGAATTGGAAATAGAGAGATTAGGGAAGCACTTAGCTCTAATCCCACTTGCCCTTCGCATAATCTTGTATCAATGCCAACAGTATGTAACAATTGCAAGTTGCTTTCAATACATTTGGAGTACATTCAAGTACATGGCAGACATGCATTTGGACTAATATTAGCCATGCTTGCATGTTAGAATGATGTATTCATTTTTTATTTTATAAATCGTTTGTCTTGAAAAAATTAAGAATTGCCCTTATTTTTTGTAGTAAATGGAATGAGTCATGTTGTTGCAAAGGAAAAGATATATTGGTACATCTCATTGGGAGTGTGTGACTGACCTGATGTATTCTGGACTTTTGCATGCTGTAAAAAGTAAATAAATACAATTTTATCCTGCTTTGGAGGTTGTAGTTTTATGAACTTTTCAGTATTTCATAAAATTATGTAAAAATCTTATTCAACTGGAAAAGGGAGAAAACTGTAGAAAGGTGATGTGTGTATGACATCATTTTCACTTTTTTTTCCCGGTAAAATAGAATAGCTTTGATGCAGTTCCCAAGGTGGTTTTAAATAAGCACATGAATTGCTTACAAGTGCAGTGGACTAACTTGTTAATTGAAGGCATGATGCATTTAAAATAATCTAATTGGATTTTATAATAAAAGTGTTAAATGCATTCCAGTGATTGTGTAAAATTCTCACAAATCCCAGTAGTATGACAGTAGTGCAATAAGAAGGGGTGGGGCAATGGGAACATATGTATAGAGGCTGCTAACATTAGAGAATTTGCTCCCTTGAAAGTTGGACAAACTTGTTCTGTCCTTGAAGTTTGCTTGTTTAATTTGGGATATGCTAAAATCGAGCGCTGACTAGGGAGAACTACAATAGGAGAACAACCCCAAAGAGCCAAGAAAATATCTGAATATTTCAACAGGAAACATTTAAAAAGGTTTATAATACCATGCTCATATCAGATAGTGATGAACTTTTAAATAAAATATATGACCACTTTAGATTAAACATTGCTGAGTCATTCTCAGTTGGATGCAGTAGCCAAGTGATGTGGATAGTGCAATAAGAAAATGCTACAAAAGAAAAGATAGCCTTAAATCTTCAATTAAAGCTTTTGAACATATATACTGGTGCATATTTATGTAGTATATCTTTAGAGGATTTCACAGGGCCTTAAGCTTTCATTGAAAGGTAAGGTGACTGTTCATCTTCTGTTCAAGGTCAAAATTTGCATAAGTATCAGAAGTCTGACAAGTTTTTGACAAATGAAGAAAAAAACTTTAATGAAATTCATTTTATGAACTTAACATACTTTTGTACTGCAGTGTTATAAATTTAAATGATTCAAGTTGTGATCCTTTTGTTTCAGATACACTGATGTATTTATTATTCAGTCGGAATGAGAGACAGTAACATTGTATTAGTAGCAACTTTTGACTGTTGGGGATTTACAAAAGGAAAAAGGAATTCATAGAACTTTATATTGCCGTAGCAGCTTTTCAGTTCTCTGAAAATTTCAGCTGGGACAATAATTTTTAACTAGTTCCTTTACACACATATATATATACCTACATACATACAATAGCTACATTGCACTTACAGTACTTCAAAAGATCATAGCACTTAGAAAACAAGAAGAATGCAAAAGTACAGTTCGTTTGGATAATAATAGCCGTACATCTAGTATGGTTTTGGAAAAAAAATGAAATTTGTGTTTGGCACAACCAAACCTATTTCGACTAGAATATATGGACCTATCTTAAAAACGAGTTACTTTGTAGTACAGCCATACTTCTTGAATGATTTTTTATAAACTTGTGTGTGCTAAGCCGGGAGAGTCAGTTTTAACTGCCATCTTTGATATATGTATTTAGTAGAGTCATACTTACAGTATGGTTGATACTCCTGAACTGGTTCAAAACAGTTTACACTCCAATTACCAGTCATATGAGACCTGCTGAGCGGTCTGCAGAGACGTGAGTGTCTGTAGTAGTCTACTGTTGGTAATTGCAATCATCTGAGTCAGCTTTGTTATGACCTAGCCAGCTATGATGGGGTACTCAGTACTAACTGAGTCAGCAGCAGTAATTTCCGGGTCCTCAAGATCAGGTTTTCATGTGATCGCACGTAATTGTTTGAACACATGACATAGTATACTATAGGATCAATATTTTCATGCATGCACAGCTGGTAGTAAATTGTTTGAAATGATAACTCTGAAGGTTATTGGGATTGTATTTGGTCCTTAAAGGGAAATATTGGGTTTGTTTTATAGAAAATTTTTATATTTTTTAAACCAGATATAATAGGTACGGAATGAAAGACAATTCAAATTACGGCAGTATGGTAGCTTTCTTTTCAAGAAATAAGTCTCTCACAGGAAGTAAATTGGTTATTTGTTGCACAAAAGAAATTTGTTCACCCAAACTTTCAAAAATTTAAATGATGCAACATCTGTTACTCTTGAAATGTATAATATTTTGAGGAGATAAAGCTACTGCTAGAGTTTATTGGCGAGACTGAGTGGATTACTAATGATGTATTGGTATTTTCTTTGTATGCAATATTGTTGCATTTTAAATGCAATATTTCCCTTTAAGACAAACTAAGAGCTGGTAGTTTACCTTAAGATGTTTTAAATCACTTAACAACTCTTTATACCCATGCTCAGAGGGGGAATGTGTTTTGCTGGGGCCACTACCATTTGGTTGTTTTAAGTTTTGGCCAAGTACTGCAAATTTAGCCCTACATGAAAATTACGATCACTAAAGCCAGAAAAGTGGGTACAGTATTTCCCCATGAAAAATACTCTCCTGTAAAAATTTAGTTGTAGCATTTTTTTAATTTGGCTGCAAATATTTAAGAATTTGACTACCCATGCATGTGTAACTTCAATTTGGCAATCCTGCATGTTACTCCAATGTGAATTTCACATGTTTTGGTAAGCTAAATCATGTAAAGTGATTTCATAATTGTGGTGTTTTGTCATGTGTTATTCATTTGGTAGAGATGCTGTAGTTCCTTTGTTATATGCACTTTCTTGTGGTGAAACATTAATGATGCTACAGTATATTCAAGAGGGAAATAGCATCGGTAGATGTGGTAGGCAATTCATAAGATTCCTTCTTTCAAGAAGGAACCATGCAAACTTTTCCCTACTGGGGAGAACTTATGTAAATTACACTTTGCATATGAATAAGCAATCAAATATAGGCTTGCTAACCTAATGTATGATATATACATTGTTTATTAAGAACAAAGACAATTGAAGACTTTCATTTTGCTCAAAAATGGTGTGATGAGCTGACAATAAGGACATACCTTATAGCTATGACAATACATATGTGAAAAATGCATTTAATTCCATTGCATTAGAACAATAAGCTTTGCATATGTGCATACGAACAAACAAGGTTCCAACAATTAACAAGAATGCTTAAGAATGCATCACAGATTAATATTCCAATAAAATTTTGCACCTTTAGGTCAAGATGAAAATATTTCCCCAACTAGTCATAGATTCTAGACATTGTGCTTAAATTAAAAGGGACCTGGCCCGGGTTGTAGCTAGATGAGCACATAGCATAATGAGTTCATAACCTGACTGCTAGTGAAACGTATTCAATTGTTGCAAAGAGTGGGCTATATTTTTGATTTTTTGGCTCTTTATTAGGGAACCATGTCAATAAAAGAGGGAAAGTACCACACAAATGTTGATTTTCCTTCCAGCGTTTGCCAGCATTAGTTCAAACCTGTATGTTTACTATGACTGGAAGTGAAGTTAAGTTTAATGTTTCAGGGTCTGGAAACCAGTTGACTCATCGAGGGCCCTATACTAGAGTCAGCATGGATGAACACTGCTGTGGGGGGTGCCAGGCTTCATTACCCTTAGTCCTAGTGGATAAAGAGCATTCCTGGGCAGCACCACCCAGCGCCATCTAAGGTAGCTAGTAGCCACAATCCTGGACAATTTCAAAGTTTGTACTACAGAAGTCAAAAACTGAAACTCATTGCTCCAACTTTCATCTTTGTATCTTGTTCTATTGTCATGATTTAATATCTTGTAATTTATTCACTTTCATGTAAATCACTCCGAGTAGATTGCTTCTTAAATAGTTCCTGACATTGTGAATTATTATACTAGTAACAATGCATGCTTTTGCTTTCTTTTCAAAGTTAAAATGCTTAGAATACCTTGGAAAATTATACTTTCCTTGGAAGTCATCTTGAGGGAAGTGAGTTGAGTATAGTAAAATCAATTATTTATGAAAAATGAAGGCAGTTAGATCTGATAATTTTGAAGGGTGACAGTGTACTAGTTGTGCAGTATTCCATTGTAAACTAATTAAATGAAGTTTAACATTTAATATCTCAAAATGGAAATGTGTTATTGGAGTTGGCAAAATAATGGTGAATTTTTCAGTATTTGCAACGTGTTTTTTTTTTAACAAATTCAGACTTAAATAACCCTAAGGCTGTTTTTTGCATTGGAAATTTTGCCCCCATCAATAAAATTTACTGTGCACTAATAGTACTTTCTGTGGACCATTTTGTAGACACCAGGGGTATAGATGCCCATAGCACTGGCTCATTTCCAGTGCTGTACAAAATTTTGAATGCCAAGAAACACATATCTGTATTGTCATCGATAGCTTTTACGACCACAAGAGACCTTTCGCTTACATTGCATTTTAGTAGCTCTCAAAAGAAGAAAGCATATCTACTGTATATAACCAGTACAGTAGTGCTTGCTGTGAGTCCATCTGCAACCTAGCTATCTGGCAAGGGGATCAACCTACCACTCCAATGATAGGATAAGCAAATCGTTTTGACTATTTGAAACTTGTGACAGTAGCCAGAATATATATCACTTGAGATTCCTTCGCAATGTGTACCTTCCTCTGTTCAGGGGAATTTGTGTAATCAAACGCCTGCCAGCGGAGGCTATCAATCAAACCCATTTGATAAGTTATAAATCGCACAAGTGTTGCCCTCAGATTCTTCATCCAATTCTTTGAGTTACCATTGCCAACAGAGAGCGGCAGGAGCGATAACAATGAGAAGAGATAAGTGATGAAAGTAACCTAGCTACTCCAAAAACAGATATGACTTTCATAGATGCACTTTGGGAAGCAGGTTTCTCTGTGGTTGGTTCATAATATTCAGGTTACTATTCAAACATACAGGGTATATGAACAATATGGGAACTTTTTGAGTATAATTTGATGTGCTGAAAGATCTGTTAGTCTAGAAAAGGCAATTTTTATTACTTTACTAAAACCATAGATTGTAATGTGAAGGTGTCCCACTACTTTTCTTAACAATTTTTCCAGGTGATATTAAAGTACAGGCAATTAGGGAATACAGATAAATGTAAATTTGTTAAGTATCCCATCTTGTACATACCTGTAAAACCCTGGTTTGAGATTTTGTAATTAAAGGTGTTATTTAATGGTGCCAGGAATGGGAGGTGTAACTGGGCATATTCAACCCTATTGCAATTTCTCTCTAGTGTTGGAATTGAGATATGTGTCATTAAACTTGTACAAAAGCAAATGAAATTCTGAAATGACTTTTACAGATGCCCTTTCGAAATAAAGAAAGCCTCTTTATGGTAGGTACTTGGTTTGTGCTTTCAGTATGCAGGCTATGTAATACAAGTATGGTTTTGTTTGGGGTTAATTTTGTGCACTTACTCTATTGCTACACTATGCTGAAAGTACAGTCACTGTTGTCTGAATGTTTCTAAGATTTTAGCATTTTTTAAAGCAATTTCTGGCAGATAAAAAACACAGTTTATAATATTTTTTGGCAGAACAACTCCAAAGTGACAATCATCTGGGTGGGGAGGGGGTTGGCTTCAGTTCCAGAGTAGTGAGTAGAGTAGCATGCAGCTGTTGGTCTGTAGTAGACAAGCTATTGGGTCTATCCTACTTCTGCTCTTGTTGGCTTTAAAAATTCTTTAAGCTAACAGCACACTACAGTGCATGATTTTGTGTGACCCAACTCAACCGAACTGTTGTGACCTAGTTCCTTACAGTTGGGGCAATTTTTATTTGCTCATTGGCATTGCACACTAAAGGACTGGCTAGCCTGTTTTGATGAGGTTACACTATGGTTTTTGACACCTCTCTTTCAGCTTCATACACAATTGTTGGTACAGTACCTGATTGGTCAAATTGCTTTATCCAAGTGACTTTGGCAAACACCACTCGAGAAAAGCTGACATGTTTGTTTTTCCCAGTGACGCAACTTAAACTGGCCTTAATATTGTTAGTTGTAGTTGTGGACTCATGCACACCACATGACTTTTAGCAACATGATGTTCGAGTTAATTTGCATCCCCCAAAGTCGTGTAGTCTGAAGCAAGCTTTACATATAGGGCACTTTTTTTAAGGGAAATGTCCAGATCTGTATTTCTGTTTCTTCATATTGAATTGAGGGGGCTTATAGGACTTATGGTAACCAGAACTTTTGTGTTCAAAGTGCATGTGTATGTATGACCAGCTCTGAGATGAAAACTCACTCTGAAGTCAACCTTAATTGGCAGCTATTGTGATTTGTATTCATCCTGCCCTGACAACCATGATGAATACAGTAGTTCTTGTCAGGTGAGTGGGAATGGGAGAACATTCAGAGGAAGAAATGGGAGAAGTATGTGGCATAGATCTACACATTGTGGTTGTATTCACACATTGTGGTTGTATTCACACATTGTGGCTGTATTCACACATTGTGGCTGCAAAATATTTTGGCCCCAGTTCAAACATAAAAGTTGCTACCATCAGCTATAGGGAGGCGATACTGCTTACAGAGTTGTTAACATTAGATGATGAGGCTGTGAATATAGTTACTGCCAGAGAGGGGTTTAAATGTTCCACATCTCTTTTTCTTTTCCTTGTGTCTTTTATGTTAAGTCAGAACATGAATATTGAAAGAAAACCATCGACTTGTTCTGCTCAACTTGAGAGAAAAATATCTTCACCAGATTAGAAAGAAATATTTGTGGAATGTAATGCTAGGGCATCTAGTAATTTAAAGGGAATAAATATTGAATGAATAGGTAAACCAAGGAGTTATTTGGCAAGAATTTTAATTATGTTGTGAGAAAATTTTATGTCATGTGATTAAAAAGAGCTATTCACAAATGAATGAAATTCAAATTAGGGTAACTGCAAAGTTTCCTTTAAATTGTATTGACTGCATTTTTCCTTTAATTACATGTAATCTTTTCATAATGATGAATTCATTAAAAGTTGCCAGGAGGGGGAAGGAAGGATCATGTAATAGGCTACCCTATTAACAGTGTGGTTCTACTGTAAGTGCTCTGTCTCCAATCCAGACACTACTGCCTGTAGGAAGACTGACAGCTTTTAATAGCAGGAACTTGCATTCACCCTATGAACGCAGGAAAAGGCATTGCCCATGTCGCTTTCAGCCCCGATACTAAATCCTCCAAAAATTTCCTCCTCTCTGCGGGTTTCTGAAGCTAATAATTCTGTTTGCAAACAAACCGTTATCTCTCCTATCTATTGGTACTTACCCTTCAGTGAACATAGTTGTGGTCAAGTGAATAAGTTCCTTTGTTTGGTGGGTATAAAGGAAGTGCCCAAGTGCAGGCT
>WURT03093640.1:0-12633 GCA_009936505.3 Holothuria glaberrima
TATTATTATTATTATTATTATTATTATTATTATTATTATTATTATTATTATTATTATTATTGCAAAGGTAATGTGTAGTCTTAGAAATGGTCAAAATTTGAAGAGAATCTTTAATAAATGTTGAAACAACTGAGACCGATTTTTTTCGTAGGAGATCTCAACATCAATATAGTAATCTTTATATTAAATGAAACCTTCATGAGTTTTCTATATATATATACATATATATACATATATAAACGGACTAAGATCAGTAAATCACACCACTTAAAGGTAGGTGAGGTTAACACGAATATCTGCAGAGATATTTTTTAAACCACCAGTCAATTTGTTCCAAATTTCACACCATTTTTACTTCATATTATTCTCTATCATATTACTCTAACAGCAACGATTAATGCAAATTTATCAGTGATTCCTAATCGTAATTATTTTACTAGGGGCTTTAGTTATCATTTATGTGATTTTATGTCACGAAACCGAGTTGTTAACACCACTCAATATTAATCCCATGACGAATGCAATGGTATAAACATATCACATACAGTTACTGCGCTATATAAATAGCACCTACCTTTCAACCATGCAGTCTATTTTCAGTACTTTTAAATCATCTCATATTATGACGTTTATAAATTTTCAGTAGATCAGATTGTTTTCAATGATGTGAAGCAGAGTAAAAAAAAGAAAAGCCTCCGGTCTTCAGCACCATGCATCTCTTAAGATGGGATATCATACAGACTGAGAGACTCCACACGAGTCCGATATTTTGGCAAACATCACTGAGCCCCTGTCGTAACAAACAATTCTTCACATCTCGAGAAGAGTTGTGGATATGAGTAACTGTTTATTTATACCGGTTATGGTTTGTTGGTTTGTGTGTAGTACTGTATGTAACTATCAAGATCAAAGATTGTACTTCATTTTTCAGAACAATTTATGTTCAATGGCAATGTAAGTTCTGAAACGTTCTATTTTTATTATGCTCTTGTTTTAGATTCTTGGAGAGAAAAAAATGGTAAGGAAATAAGATAAATTACACTGTTCCTCGTAACATGAGTCACTAAATGTATATACAATTGCATCATTCTTCCACCTAAACAATTTTTGTTCGTTTGTCGAAGCTTCCACAGCCCAGTGCAATGCAAACAACATAAGATGTCTGGTAGACTGCATATCACATTCACGACCTGAGAGAAATACGCAATTGATCAGAACAATTTAAGGATCATCCATTTCCCAGCATTATCACAAGCCTGTTAAAACATGCATGAGGGGAATAGAGGTTTTTTCTACTATGTACAAGCTGGGAGGGGGTTTGAAGAAAGATTACCTGTCCGGTCGTGAAAAGTGGTGTAAAATGGATGTCTCAGTAGGGAAAGTGCTGAAAATCCACAGATACAAGTCTTTTATGAGAAGGGACAATTGTTTTCCTTCGTGTGTTGCGCTGTTACTAACTTGTCTGACGGCCGCAGGGACTTGAACTTTCCCCCACACATGCTGACCAATCCAATCGTTCAGTAAAGGGCCGCCGGTCATTAATTATTGTCTTCCACATCGTTGGGTTCATTCCAGAAAGATTGTTCCTCTTGCAGCCAATCAGAAGCGTTCCTCACCTGCTTTGGGCATTTATAAAGAAGCGACTTTTATTGTACCAAGTTCCCGGATGTTCTCATGATACGAACATGGAGCTACTAATGAACGCCGAACGGAATGCAGGTAAAACTTTCTCGCTGCGTCTCAGGTGAGTAGAAGAAATAGAATGTCCCCTGTGTGGTACATGGTTTTACCTATTTATGCTAAGGATAACACGTTTCCAGGATATTATGATAGGTTTGCGAACAATCACAAGGATAAATAACTCACAGTTATCAACAGAGTAGTGCGTTTATTGGGAGGCACGACATCATAGTAAAAGTGCGCCACCAATCCTGTTCAACCATCTCCGAGAAAGGACAAATAGTAATGCAATTGAGCACCCGTTATGCACGGTACCCGGTATTCCACAGAACGCTTGTAACCCCATTCATAATTAAAAATTGTAACTTGATTACTTTATGAAGTTGTCTTTATGAATTATCCGTCGCGAGCCAGATCAAATAGCCTCTTAGGCAGGATGTTTCGTACCCAGCGTAAATTAATAGCCAGAAAAATTGCCGTTACATGCAGCCTTCGTTCTCAGACAGGGCCCTCTTGGTGCAGCTCGGAATTGATTAAACACCGAAAAAACACTTCGAATTTAAAGTTAACCACGAAAGTAAGAGACCTTTAAAAAGTAGGCTTACACAGCCTCATGTTATATTTTTAATTTTATTTCTTTTAAGTTTCTTTTTAAGTTCACAAAGCCCTCACTGAGAGTCTGGAAATTCGCATATTAGGTATTTATATATTAGGTATTTATTATTATATATTAGGTATTGCACATTTTACATGGAATGGTTCTCTACGCCTGCATACTGATCCCTGTGCTTACTTGTTACAGCGCCTTTCTCAGTTGAGTAGCAAGTGAGAAACGTTCAGAGCATCAGAACCGCCATGAGCAGTTCAAAGAAAATGCAAAATTTGAAAAGAAAGACAAGGGAACAAAGAAATTCTAATGAGGAATTTCATTATAAAAGAAAACTATTGGAATGTTAAATGAAGTAAAACATCACTGCATTGTCTTTTAAAGTACTGTTTTCGGGGCACTTCGGGCTGACCCACCGTAGGTAGTGGTCCCATTATTCTAGCGTGTTCGATTTGCTTCCCCTGACTCACTCGAGCTTTTTAGGGTCATGATGGACATGCGTAGTTGGGTGAAATAGACGAACGCTTTACCGCAAGTATCGGAAAAGTTACTCCACAAGAGCCAGTGGCAGAACCCGTATCAGTGCAGTACTCCGTATATTCTACAAACTCGCACGCTGGCGTACGTTCATTGCCTCAAAACCGTGCTCCTTTGGAATACCCTGGAGGAATAACACCTGCGTGACTTCACCCACTCCTCTATCAAACTTCATATCTCTTATGTTGCTGCTCTGTATTTGCATGTTCAGAAATTGTTCACCAGTGTGCGCTGTTTGTCTAGCTGCCATATTTTCGTAAAGGATACTTCCCCAAGTAACCGGCTCGAGGGGTCGCTCACTTGGGCCTGGCGCGAGTAAGCGCGACTGCCGACGTCACACGCTAATCGAACAGCGTCGCGCCAGACCCTAGTTGACTCGGGTGTGTAATCAAACACGTTATTCGTCTCTACAGAACAGGTGGAGTGGCTTTAGTGTTTTTAAAGCTCTCAGTCTACCATCATCCTTACTCCTCACCCACAAATCCCACTGCATCATCTTCATGACCCCTCCACTCTGACCGTTAGATTTACGCTCTTACACAATAAATGAACGATTATACAAGAGTGTCTCTTATGGTTTGTTCAGTAGAATGCATGCAATGTCATTTGAACGCAGTAAAGTAAACGGTCTTCATACGATTGCCAACAATTACTCTGGAAATAATCCAAATACTCTCATGTGCCCCCGTAGCCCAAAAGGGTCCTAAGAGAGCCCCCTGGATCCCACTCCTTTGAAGAAGCGCTTCGAGTTCTTGGCCCCTTTGACCTTCATCCCACGAACACACCCTAGAAATTCGATATTGCATACTAACCTCAGTTTTTCCTGGCATCAGGTTGATGTGAAAAGGTTCTTTCCTCAAATGCAGCCCTCAACATCAACCCAGCCTCTCTATTTGGCCCTACTCTGAAAATTTTTTGCCAATCGCTGGTATTTTAAACAGTTTGTAAAGTCTTTTATTGTCTTCTTTTCTCCATTTTAGCTTCAAATCTGATTTATGTACCAAGACTTCGGCACTACAGGCTGCAAATGAACAAGATGGGAGTTGGGGGGGGGGGGGTACTATTCACTTCGTCACTATACTGTATAAGTGACCTCAAAAGCTGATGTTCAAATTAAATTTTTTTTAGGATTCAAAGGGCAATTTACCTTATTACTTGAGGCCATTTTTATTCCCATATGATTTTGTCCTCTAAGGTTGCAAACATTAAAACGATAAGAAAAAAGAAAAACAGGCATTTTAACCAGTGCCCACTACGAAATTCTTATCTGCCTCATCGTTTATGGATTTTACTCAAAGGTTTACTTGAACAATTAAATTCAAGTTGCAAGGACAAGTTCCTGTTTTCAAAAGAACAATAAAGATGCAGGGAGCCGCCAGAAACACTTTTGGAAAATGTTTGTTTGAACTCAGCCACAGTTGTATTGAGTGTAGTTACTAAGGTTTAACCAGGTAACTGTTGCGACTCCTACTTTGACTGTCTTCCCCCAGGGTACACTTTTGTCATGGAGAAGGTACGTGGAAGAGCTGACAACGGACAGTGAAGTCAATTTCTAATGTCTCCCTCTATTCACTCCTTCATTTTGTTTCATTCACAGACTCAGTACCCATTGTAAAAATTATTGGCTATTTAAAATTGATTTGCAGTTTGAAAAGTACCTCACCTTCAACTCCTTTTCTAATCCCTTAAACTTGTGCAGATTTCGTTGTAGTAATAGTTAAATTTTTTTGATTGTTCAAAATTCGCAGTTGAGAGATGCAATTTTGTTAAACCCTACTTGTCTGCTATTGAAGAAATTCCAGTGCGTTAAAGATGAAGGAGCTTTTTCAAATAACTAGTTTTAAGTTATTAGTTAACTTAACTTTATTTTGCAGTAAAATTATCAAAAATTTCTCATATGTTCCTCCGTATATCACCAGCATAAGTTGTAAGGTAAGCCAAAAGACTTTCTGAGTTATTTTGTGGTGTGTACTTTGCATGAACTACGGTATTATTCGTTTTAATGGGTCTGAAGGTTTATCCAAGTTTGAGTTGTAATTTATTTATTTCTTATTTATTTCGTTGTTTTGCTTTTCGTATTTTATTATCTTCTTTTCGTATTTCATTATGTAATTATTGTTACCTTAGTCTCTTATACCTTAAGACGAGGATACAAAAATAATAAACTCAGACTGAAACTGAAACTCGTGACTTCCCCAAAAACTTACAGACTTTTAGTATATTTTATTTCACTGGAAGCATTGTCAGTCTTGAACGAACTGTGGCAGAAATCGCGATCATCGACACAGAGGCGATAATGGGCACCGAGTGGTCTATGTTATTCCCACACACAAAATCCAAAACTGCCAGCATACCTACTGAACAGACCAGGACCCCTGCAGCAAGAGGCGTGGCCCCACGGATCCAGGGCTAGAGCACGGACCCTCAGTTATTATCTGTTATGGGATTATCTACTTTGCCTCAAATTTCTTATATCTATTCCACGATTGGTTCTATCCCATGACTCTGTTATATCTCGTCATGTTCACAGCCTATGTTATACAAATATAAGACAGCCGTGCCATGTACTACCCCATGACATCACAAGCCCAGGCTACCAAGCCGAGAAGCAAGCTTACCAATCGCGGACCAGAAGTTTCTAAGATAAGCTATAGCATGAAAGTCAATTGAAGTGACCTTGTGAGACCTTGTGAGCAGAATTCTACACTCATCTCCTCTTACATCTCTTAAAACTCTCACAGTTTATTACATGTCACGGTCAATCATCGTGGTTTCGTCTTTATTAATATCCACTTTCTGTTCCTCCTTGTGGGTTCCTCGCTGGATGATGCACGTCAACATATATTATCGCAGTATTCTGGGTGGATTCCGAAGCTTTTGGCTTCATAAGTCATTACGTATCCTACTGTATTCACCATGAATTTTTTTCCAGTGACATCCTGGTATCTTTATTCTCACTTCAAGATTCAACCTATAACATGTCAACTTGGGTGAGTAAAGTACCACTAGCCTTTATACGGTTTTTGGTTTCCTGATAGGAATACCTTTGTAGTTGACCGATGCTGACCTTGCAAAACGAATGTAGGTTCGTTTATTATAATGCCGACTGTGATTCTGATCAGCACTCCTTCCTCCAACCTGTGCAGACCTTAAAGCCAACGACACTCTTTGACACATTTTTCTTTTAGTCTGCGTAGTGGCTCATAGCGGCTTACGCCATTCGGGTCTGCTGCCGATATGCCGACAGTTTTGTTATAGTGACGAGCTAAACAAAAACCATGTAGAAATATTAGATGATATTTAGAACAACTACAATCCTGACTTGGTTAGGAATATGCCATCATCTGCCTTACACGATGCCTTACCGACACATATGGACTTTAAAGAGGCTCATTGAGTTGACATCGATTATTTTTGTGATGAGTTTGAAGGAAAGCATTGTTTGACAAGCTTCTAATTAGCCCCATTTCTCATGTTTCACTTCCTATACTTACCGAAAATGTGAGAAAATGTCGTTTTTGTGGACAGGGGTTGCATATGATTACTACCTAATGGTAAAAAGTGTCTGGTCACAAATTTGTAATAAATGACTTTAATCATTAATTACCCTATCATTGTCATTTCAGTTGTGAGTCAGATATGCAGAATCTCTTAGTTTGACCATTTACCATCACGATTTGAGTAAACCTCAACAGGTGTGAAAAAATTTATCAATTTTGGGTACTAACTCAATAAGCCCCTTTAATTGTAGTAGTCTATACACTGCTAATTGTTGAAACTTGTTTCGTATGGTTTACTTTTAGTCATTTTCCGTTCATGATGAAAGTTGATCCTCCAGTAATTTCAAGGAACAAAAGTGGGTCTCGAGTTACTGAAGGTTGAGAGAGCCTGCTATAGTCTTATGGTTAGGGTGTACTAGGGCAATTCTGACTTGGACAATATTGTTGGCATGGTTGTGTACAAGCAGTTCTACTATTTGTGAGTAAAGAATATTTCCAAACGCCTCGAGGAGAAATCGTTTATTCAAAGTTGTAAATACCACATAACAGTTAAGTTATTTTCGGTGGCTATATTTAGCAAGGAGGGGCAACATTTTTGTAAAGGGAAAGTGATTTTCTAGAGCAATTAATTTCCAGAGGACCGGTAGTAAGTCTGTGATGCGATACAGGAAAGAGTGACATCAAGTGACTGTTTTAAGTTCTCTTTTCTCCATTTATCCAAGGAGTGGAGAGACAGACGGCTTTTGGTTTCTCTTGAGTCGAACAGCCATAAACAATTGGTTCCAGCAATTTGACCAGGACTAAGCTATCCTCAGCCCACTGATGATATCACAATTCACAAATCATCAGTTGTAACAGACCATTCTGCATCATCGTGCAATTCTACTGCTCTATGACGAATCAGAAGACTTGTTCTTTGCTTATGCCAACATTGATTTATGTTGAAGAGGGTATCTATAAATAAAAATGATTTTAGTTAGATTTTTCTACTAACATTTAAAAATGATTTAGAATTCTCGATAGGCATGCATGGTATAGTTATAGTTTTCCCAAAATCAAAATTTTGTCCGCTTGAATTATTTCAACAAAGGGTTTCAAGATATTCCTTTGTCATAGGTAGACACGCGAAATAGCGGGAGATTTACAGGAATGAGACAAGAAAGGGGGAGCAGTTAGTCTTCCCCTTCTAGGCCCCTTTTGTAAATGCATATGTTTTTCTTTTGAAACTTTAAAATAGAAGAGGAAGGCAGGTAACGCTTAATCTAGACCTTCATCTTTGCAGACTCATTAAAGTACACTTAAGTACCTTGAAAGTGTCCTTATGCACGGCTTGAATACATTATTTTCTGCGCGATTACTCCGCAACTGTACACAACCCCTGTGACTATGTCTGATAAAAGTTAGGACAATATCGGAATGCTACCATGTAAAATCGTGGAATCATATTTAGAGAGTCCTATTTTCATCACTTGGTTAATGTACTAGAGGCAATGTTTGATCAAAATAATATATTTTGACTGGCGATTGCTAGGAGATTATGGAAACAAGAAATTACGGGGGGGGGGGGGGGGTAGCATTGCAGCTGCAGAAATTTCTGCGTTGACAAGGGTAAATTCGAAACAACCAGGCTAATTCAGGGGGCTGGAAGCAAAACCCTATAGGGCCTACAACCATATCACAGCCCGTACTGTCCACCTTTAATATCATAACAGCAGAACTGGTCTGATAAAGTGAAATAATGACAAATTTAAATTTAGGTTGCTCATCTTTTAATTAGGGACACGATTTTTAACATATTAAACTTGTATCAGTCACTCACTTTAACATTGTAGTAAATCTTAGTTCATAAATGAAAAAAATAGGATGATCACACTTGAATATAATAAGCGACAGGATTCAAGAAGAAAATGCTACAATGGGATCAAGATAAATTTCCATGAACATCTCAAATATATATTTGCTGGCAGGACTTGAAATATGCAATTTATATACATTCTAACCTCGATGCAGAAACATGTCTACTTACTACTTTGTGCTTAAACTCATAGATCAGTACTGCCACAGAGTGCAGCACTGTTAACAAATTTAGGAGTGTCTAGAGTAGAATTTTCTAGGACCCTTAATGGAAGGACTCACGGTATACAGTACGTACAGCTTTAGGACAATGTAGAAACACTAAACATATCAACGCTAAAAATGTATCAAACAGCTTTCAGAGAAACGTAAAAATATTAATATTTTCAGCTGATCAACCAAATTACTTTAAAATTCTGCATTCAGAAGGAAATTTTGGGTCACTTTTAGCGAGTGAAATGAAGGAGAAACATGGACACACGAAATGCATGTGGTTCACCCCCTTCCAGCATAACATGGGCGACATCCTCCTAAATTGCATTAATGAAAGGAAACTTTCTTTTTGAACATTAAAGTGGCAGGGAAATGTAAAATGAAAGATCTCAGAGTAAATTGAATTTTACAAACAAAAGCAATCACGGTTCATTCACTCTTCCTCGGATTTTTCCAAAACTGAGTTACAGCCTTAGTGTTCAGCCACCTACAGTTGTTACCGGTCTGTATAGTCCAGTGTGACAAACGAGTCCATAGGTGGGCAAAACTGCTGGAAACATTGACCAAACTTTATCTCGAAGGTATCAGGGCAATGGCCTTGGTGCATTCGGGTAGATTTTTATCTAAAAATATAAGATGTTTGCAATCCTAGAGAAGTAAGTTTGAAGCTACACTTATATAATTGATCACCTGATCAAGCTTAGCCAGGAAAGTGGTACAACGAGACCTGGGCATTGTAAGAGTGTCAAACGGTGGTAGCAGGTTAAGTTGCAACAAACATGTTTAAGTGCACTAGTCTAGTGACTCTAAAAAAATTGTTTGGGGGAGGGCAAAACAAGATCGGTATTCAAAGAATGTCGGACGCCCCGTCTCCCTCTGGCACTATCATTGGATCGCTCCGTACGGTGCAGTAGATGTGACTATTTTGTATTCTTTTAACCAGATAATATGTTATGATTATTTTTTTGAGATTGACGACCATGCTTTGAATGTTTTGCACCTCTAGCCCATGCTGTTATTTAAAAGAGAAACATTTCCATGCCTAGTGCACCCCCTGGGAAAACTAACGATGGCATCCTCTGTCTAGTTTAAATTGTAGGCGGCCATATTAACAGACTGTTTTGTTTGAGCTGTTTGGCATATATACATACTGAGTTTGCACAAGTCATCATTGCTCAATCAGAATAATGCCACTGTTTCAATTTACGTCAATATAGCGTAGTCACCAATTGTTGAAGCAGATGATGGCATATCCCTAACCATGTCAGGATTGTAGTTGTACTAAACATCACTTAATATTACTAATATTAACAGAGAGGAATACATATAAAGTCTACGGTAAAATAAGAACAGAAGAGGAAAATACATATTTTGCTGTATATTACGGCGGTTTATATATTTTTAATTGTAGTGACACAAGGTTTTTGAAAGTGGGGGAAGGAGGGAAATACTGGGGACCCAGTTTTTATTGGGGGAAAACTAGGGGAGTACGGGGGAGAGGCTTTCATGAGTGGATCGATGCCCTGCCCCGGAGCTGCTACTGTTTTAAACAATATGCTGAGTGGCTTTTAGTTGTCTGTATGATACAATACATCTGGTAAATATAACAAGCTTAATGTACTTTCGTTCTATAAGTAAAATGAAAGGTGTACTATTTTCCGAGATTAATAACAACTTTTCCGGTGTTCTTTCCAGTAAAGAGCGCCAAGAAAGCATCATACATACTCTCGAATCCTTGAAACTTGCATTCACGATACTTCAGTTTTCCCTTTTGGAAGAATATAAAGAGTGGAGGTTTTATTTATGACACTGTGTCTTCTCGCGACAGAAAAGTAATGAACGCCATATTAAACATATTCATATCTTGGCTTTTTACTGTAATTTACAAACCCGTTTACCATAAGCATTCCATATGATTGCATATTGATGATTTCATAACAAAAGTTTAACACATGCTTCAGTTAAAGCTTCGATATTGCTTAAAGGTGATAAACTGGTTATGTATAACAACATTTTGGGTCAGTAACATTTAATAAGAACATCATGTCGCACAGAGGTTTGTTTACCCAGTCAGGGTTGAAAATAGAAGCGGACATCGGGCGCGTTGCCTCTGAAATCCCTAGGGCAATTTGCAGTGAAGTTTCAAAGCAAGTACCTCGGGAAAAATAGATTCTGCTTCCGCTACCAGTAACTTTACAATGCATTGCGTGCTATATTTCTTCTACCAGAGTGAATCTCACTTCAAGGATGGGTGATTATTCATTACTGCTTGGAAAAATGCCATCGTTTTATGCTATAATCTTTTTCAATTGACAGGCAGTGGGTTTTTACACGTTGCCGTCGCCAGACTTTTCGAAGCAGAGAGGGGGTACTGGAGTGACGTTTCGGCAGAAAGGCTCGCGAATATTAACAACGAAGCACTTCCCTTCAAGTTTTGGAGCCTAGGGGTCCGTCGAAGAGCCCCGGATGAGGTTCGAGGACAACACCCCGGTAGGGTTGATGGTTGATTATATTGGCCTACATGTGGGTGATACTTTATGAGCCGCCATGGTGTATGAATAATAAGTTGTAATTATTCATATTGTCTACAACTTGGTAGATAATTTTCTTTACTTTCTTTATTATGACGACCAAAAATATATCTCCTAAACTGCTATATGTTCACTATTCCGTCGACACGGATCAAAGGAGCTAGCCTTGACCACACCCGCAGGTAACTCCAGCATGGAGCTCCTATGGACCAGAACAAACAAAATTCTTGTGATTGCCTTGGGTTCCCCACATGTACAAATACGAGACTACCTACATAAGTATGGTGTGAACCCATTTTAAGCCCACACAGAACCCAGACAACTAACAGAAGGCTAAGATTAACCCACTAGCTCCCTCGCTGGTCAAACTTAAAAAGAACGTAATGCACATGTGGGCCCAATAATATTTGACCACAAATGGGATAACATTACCAGTGAAAATATATCGTGAGGCTACACGTGCCCATTCACGTTAAGTTTATTTGTTTTCCTAGGATTATCTACTTAAACAAAACGAGCAAAATACGACCATATGGTCCCAGTTATAACTTCACATTATGAACAATATCCTGAGAAGTACAAAGTGCCCACAAAGAAGCAATGTGGGCTTTGTGTTGGTGTGTCCAGTAGGAAGTTGGCCACCGAAACTTTTTACAGCTTACATGGAATAGATCCAGGTTTTACACCTTCTTGTCGATCCGGCTTTCAGATTCCATATCTTTCCAGTAACTTTGCCCAGATCCTCTCCCATATGTTTCCCGTTTATAAGTTCCACATTTTACAGAGCTTCGTATGTTTGGTGTTCTGATGTGGAGACATCGAATGAGTCTTACAGTTGTGCTTTTTTTGCCCACGGTTTGGTGCCTTTCTAACGACATTTAAAGTTAGTTCAATGCTTTTAATAATGTTAACAATTAAAAAAGCCCCAACCGCAACCTTCCATTTTCCCTTCCCACGCGATTGCTTTGATAGCCAAATGCGATCATAATCACTCAAAATTCACAATGTTATATGCACTGATATTATACAGACGGCTTAAATATGAGTGTAGTATGGCTGCCAGCGCGTGTTGGAGGTGGCTTCAGCTGGTTGCACTAGCTTGGATACCCTCCACCCCGGTATTCAGTTACATATAGTGATCAGTTGTGATGACTGTGTTCGTGTTATAAGAAAGGTATGAAAGGAATTCTGCGTGCTGAGTGCAGCAGAGAAACTTACTTCTTTCACCCATTGTGCCATCTCCTTAAGAGCCTCATCTCGTTTGGCATAGAACTCAGTAACGAGGAAGCCCTGGATTCTTATGCCTTTGTAAATTGTGTGATGAACAAACTCCGTGACTTTAAAAGAGAATAGAGGATCATTTTACGTAATGAATTATGCGTATCGTCATAACGTATAAATATAAAATATCTGTTAAGCCTTCTGATATCATAGAAATGATATGCTTTGAATTACTACAAGTTACATGACACATATAAACAAGTAATCAGTGAAAATTAATGGAAACAGCCAAATAAAAGATGTACAGGGTAAGAACAAGAATCCACACTTAATCTTCAATATAATGTTCACGATTAAATAACCTGCCTTTAACATATAGATATTAATTTAGCCGAAACATTCTATTTGTTACGAAGTTCAGATGTAAAACTTGAAAAGAAATTTTAAAGAAATGCGATGTAAAATGCTCGAAGCAGAAAAGAAATTTTAA
>WURT03093651.1:0-12632 GCA_009936505.3 Holothuria glaberrima
ACAACGGCAGAAGGTTCCATTTTTAAAGTCTTTGGTATGACTGGACCTAGGAATCGAACCCGGGCCTCCCGCGTGAGAGGCGGATGCTCTACCACTAGACCAAACACGCGGTCTTGGCGAAAGTTATAAATAAATTACTTTGTTGTGTAAGTCTCAAAATCATCATAGATTCTGTTCCCATAAATTAGGTACATTACTTAAATTGCAAAACAATAATTTGATTAACATTTAAAATTCGTACCTCTTGGTTTAATGGGCGTGCGAGTTACAACTTGAAGGAATTATTTTATTCATTAAATATTTAAATTCAGTTGCGTTTCCCAATATACATTCCATTATGTTTGTTGTACTTTATATTTCAACTACCATATGCGTTGGATATAGGGCTGTCAAGTGATGCATCCGGCTCCCAAAGGTTAGCTAGCCTTATTTTAAAAGGTCTCGATTCGTATATTCTATTGATTCCTTTCAGTGATCGATAATAAGGATGCTACTAAGAAGGTTGTCAACTTACTAATTTGAGATAAATTCATGCATCATACTGGACAAAGCGACCTGTCTCCTACTCGTGATTCTCCGCTATGAACAATTTGAGCAAGCTGAGTTCCAAATTCTTAATATATAGGTCGGTTTCTCGCATTCCTTGTTACCTTCTTACTGGGTTTTGTTGTCATGAGCAACCACAACGATTGGTGTACGTTAAGCAAACTAACCATTGACTTTGTGAATTAATGGCGATTAATGAACAGAGAAGCCGCATTACTTAATTAAAGGAAGGTGACTAAAGTTTTGGGTTAAGGTGATGTAAAGAACTTTTTCAAGCTTATGGGAAAAGGACTTTAAGAACATTATTCTGAATTCTGACCCTGCAAAGGGGATGTTCAGAAAGAAATGCAATATGTGCGTATGGCTGAAGTATTTCTAAAGATGTCTATATAAAACCTCCATACTCTTGTATTCTTGATTACGGAATTACGTCATTTAAATTCGTGTTTCAAAGAAACCGTACTACTTCAAAGACTTACACAGGTGCATTCGAACAGATACAGAAACGTATACCATATTTAGGTTCAGCACTAATGTTTGTTGATAACACAATCGCTGCTCTGATTTTCATATGTGACGCCCACTGCAGTACTCTGGAACCCCGGGTTTGCCGGTATTCAAACGGATACCGCCCGAACCTTATTGTTTGATATAGTTTTGCAAAAAGAAAAAAAAAGCAACATTATCGCTTTATAACTATCGATTAAACCAATATTTGGGGATACAATACGCTCATGTGGGTGAAAAGTAAAAACTCATTGTCTGCCCAGAGACAATGAGCATTAAGCAATTAGGGATTGAGTGCTGAAATGTCAGCAGCCAGCACACGAGTTTAAGTGGAAGTCCCTGGATAATTAGGCCATCACTGAGCTCGAAATGTTGTACTTCTAAATAAAAATTTCAAAAAAAAACTACTTTTGGCTCGTCATTTATCGATTAGTATGTAAAATGACTATATCCAAGACGTTATTATGAACGTTTGAATAATTGAACGTTTTGGTGCCAAGGATGAGGACAATTCCCTACATTCCGTGGTATAATGGTGGTATCATACCAATTATACAAGGAGCAATAGAATTTTATCACCTAAAGAAAAACATGTTGAACAGCACATAAAATCATGAAACAACCATACAGAAACAGAGAAACTAGAATTTTTAACCTGGTGCAAAAAGTAAACAAAATTACAAAGATAGGAGACAAATTACACACGTGTACGTAACAAATTGAATATGATGTTAAAGCACGACATAAATCACACAGGCGAATCATGGAGTTTACTTGAGAAAATGAAATAGTCCAAAAGATTATAGTTTGAATGTGTTTGGAGACATCGGTAGTATTATATATGCGAGATTGGTCGTGTCGTATGAGAGCGTTACTATATTAATGGTGATTTAGTGTTATGATAACTTGAACACGGTCAACAGGGGTCAGTACACAGGTTTTCAAAAGGGTGTAGGGCCGTGACCGTAATGAGATTTAGAGAGAAAGATGTTTAGTTGGTATTTACAATCAGTGCTCTTTAAAGAGGAGAGCATTGTTTGCCATGTCATATTCATAACATGTGCTACTAGTAGCTCTCCTCTCTTAGTGACGTAATTGAGTGACGTTGCATGAGGTTACCCGAAATATAAGGCTGCGGGTACAAAGAAGACAACTACGTCTTTTATGATTGCATTGATTCTCAAGACGGTTAAGTTACTAAACACAAATGACATTGATAGCCTTCTTATAGGGACGGTTTAAGCAAAATTACTCTTTCATACATAACAGAGGAACTTATTCAAGGTTTCCTACATGTGGTTTTAAAATATTTGCAGTTAAAATTCTATTAAGGTTGTCACATTTTCTACCAAACGTTAAAATGGAGCAATCAGGGTCAAGTATTATGCTCAATTAATTTTCAATGGATTTTTTTTGGGAAATTATCATCTATATATTGCACCCTAAACCTGATGCATTTGTAATGTAAATACATTCAAGGCATTGTAATTTACAACTTATAACAGACCTTTTTGCTAGGAACTGTGCAACTCTTTTATTCGATCTCAATAAACTACATCACGACAAAACACCCTGAATTACTGAGAAGTTACGACATCACATCTGGAGACAGTACCACCTAATTAAAAATATTGTACGATTTTACACTTGTACCTTTATGTATAGAGTAGGCCTAAATCGTCACAGAAGGCACAGATGTTTCTTGCTTTGCAGTTTTAAATAACATACGCACTTCTAAATTATTTAGTGAAAAGTTGTCTCATGAATTGTGATCGGCTAAACTCTTATCCGTAATCTCTAATAGACTACCGTTATTGCTACTTCTTTCTTTCTATTTTCCATGAAAAGAATGTCACAGTAACACTACTACGAAATAGAATTTTATCACCTAAAGAAAAACATGTTGAACAGCACATAAAATCATGAAACAACCATACAGAAACAGAGAAACTAGAATTTTTAACCTGGTGCAAAAAGTAAACAAAATTACAAAGATAGGAGACAAATTACACACGTGTACGTAACAAATTGAATATGATGTTAAAGCACGACATAAATCACACAGGCGAATCATGGAGTTTACTTGAGAAAATGAAATAGTCCAAAAGATTATAGTTTGAATGTGTTTGGAGACATCGGTAGTATTATATATGCGAGATTGGTCGTGTCGTATGAGAGCGTTACTATATTAATGGTGATTTAGTGTTATGATAACTTGAACACGGTCAACAGGGGTCAGTACACAGGTTTTCAAAAGGGTGTAGGGCCGTGACCGTAATGAGATTTAGAGAGAAAGATGTTTAGTTGGTATTTACAATCAGTGCTCTTTAAAGAGGAGAGCATTGTTTGCCATGTCATATTCATAACATGTGCTACTAGTAGCTCTCCTCTCTTAGTGACGTAATTGAGTGACGTTGCATGAGGTTACCCGAAATATAAGGCTGCGGGTACAAAGAAGACAACTACGTCTTTTATGATTGCATTGATTCTCAAGACGGTTAAGTTACTAAACACAAATGACATTGATAGCCTTCTTATAGGGACGGTTTAAGCAAAATTACTCTTTCATACATAACAGAGGAACTTATTCAAGGTTTCCTACATGTGGTTTTAAAATATTTGCAGTTAAAATTCTATTAAGGTTGTCACATTTTCTACCAAACGTTAAAATGGAGCAATCAGGGTCAAGTATTATGCTCAATTAATTTTCAATGGATTTTTTTTGGGAAATTATCATCTATATATTGCACCCTAAACCTGATGCATTTGTAATGTAAATACATTCAAGGCATTGTAATTTACAACTTATAACAGACCTTTTTGCTAGGAACTGTGCAACTCTTTTATTCGATCTCAATAAACTACATCACGACAAAACACCCTGAATTACTGAGAAGTTACGACATCACATCTGGAGACAGTACCACCTAATTAAAAATATTGTACGATTTTACACTTGTACCTTTATGTATAGAGTAGGCCTAAATCGTCACAGAAGGCACAGATGTTTCTTGCTTTGCAGTTTTAAATAACATACGCACTTCTAAATTATTTAGTGAAAAGTTGTCTCATGAATTGTGATCGGCTAAACTCTTATCCGTAATCTCTAATAGACTACCGTTATTGCTACTTCTTTCTTTCTATTTTCCATGAAAAGAATGTCACAGTAACACTACTACGAAACTTGGTATCAGATGAAAGGCAAGTTCAATGACATCAGTACATGCTTTTCCGACGACTTGAAATCAATACTTAAGCAATGAATATTTATGAGCTTTGTGTCGGACGCTTAGATAATTTTAGGCTTTGAAAAATGAAAGCAACATGTGGGCCGTAGCCCAATTAAAACCATAACAGCTGCAGAGTGTAAAATGAATATTCATATAGGCCTATGTCTGGGTCTGTCATCTTTTTGAAAGTACAGACGTTTACAGAGTTCTTTGTATTTTACCCTGCAACCGATTATACTGATGTCACATGACACGAACGGCATCAAAAGGAATGAACTTAGGTTCAGTCTGCTACGCAGTCTACAAGTCGTGTTTTTCCAAGGGTTCAAGAAGGTTCAAGAAAGTTGGAGAATCTTTCAAAAGTCTTGTACAAAGTACTGACTACCTGGAAACTCTAAATTTAGTGGTGATCGCTCCTGGAATGTACTTTGCAAGAACATGCTAGAATTCGCTATTCGAGAGGGTTCTTGAACAATGGCTGCTGAGAATAAAAGGAAACTCTTGCAATAACAGGACCGAGAGATACCATCCTAAACAACTACGACGCGTTCGTTGGGGCAATACCAGACATTCCTCTATGTATACCGAGAGAGATATCTCATAATAAACTCACTGCATGCTTTACAAACCGTTTAACCCTCACTCATCAAACTGCAACGAGAGCTGACTTTGCTAAAGAACTGTCGCCAAAAGAAAGTCTACAGAGACTCTAGTCAAAAAGAGGTTTCCAGACAATTCCAAGCCGGAGCGTCTAGCCAACTTTTGTCTCTTCACGACCCTGGCACTCACCGCAGGAACCAAATCCACTACTATAGAGACGCCGTAATAAAAACTACTACGGAGTCAGTGCACCGCCAGCCAAGACAAGTAAACTGTAAACAGGCCTCAGCTAAAATATAATATTTGTAAGAATTAAGGAAAGGAGGTTTAAGATAATAATCTCATGGAATTTTAATTTCGTTCTTTTATTATCTTTCGCTGTTACTAGTTTCAATATTGTATGTCAAGTTGAGCCGTAACACTGATTATAGAAAATTGACAGAAATACAGCGAACCATCTTTATACGCATTTATTTCCCATCTCTTTTTTTAGCGGGAATTAACATAATTTTTCATACAGTCGACTTTTGTTGACTATTAGCAAACTGAACATAACTGATATATCTTTTCACAATGAGCAAACTAGCAATGTTTGCTAGCTTAATAAAATCTGTTAATCTCCTAACCAGTTTTATTTTGCTTAACGTGATAAGGTATACTACTATAGAACACGTAGCTGCAAGATTTGATGATCGTATGAAAAACGAAAAAAAGTGTCCCCACTTTTTATTAACCCTACTTTTCATTATAATGTAGTTCACTTCTAGGTTGCCTTTTACTACGACTTTACACATCCTTAAATATCCACAATACGATCTTTTTAATATTGAGCTAACAGTCTTAATAATTCTTTCACAAAATATTTCCTATGACAACCATGAACCGTCACTTGCTCATTTTACGGCAATCATATTGTACTCCAATTAGACTTCCTAGTCAAATAATATACGAATGCAAAAGTAATTTCTGTGCTTGCACCACTGCACGTTCATACCACGCCTACAGCTTGCCAATCAACCTCGGTGCCTGTGATGGGTTTACACCACAAGAACTCATTAAGCCTAAGCTATACTACACAGCACACGAGGCTTACAGCATCACCAAAAGTCCTTGCAAATGCGTCATTGGTCTACTGCATTTCGTGAAGAATACAACGCTGTCTGATTGTGAGATTGTTGTCAAGAGCCGTTCGGTAGAGCGCTGTGCAGTGTGTTGCGGCAGCACATCATCGCCTGATATATAGTTTGGCAGTAAGTTACAGCTTCGGTAGATACATCTCCCTTGACGTTGTGTAATTGCTTGTGTATGTTACCTGGCATATAGACCACGAGGTGTAGTAACCTACCAATAGCGAATACTGCTTCTGGATCAAACAGGTTTCTTTGGATACGTTGGTAAGTATTGGTAAAGTACAGTCTTTTTGCAGCTGTGGTTTGTGTGTTCATCAGCCTTCAGTATATCTTGTTAATTAATTAATAAATTACATATACAGGTCGTTAATAAATGTGTTCGAAAACGGAATGCATTTAATGCGCTTGGTTTGCATTTTTCATAATTTATATAAAGCTACCAGTAGTCAATTAAGGATCTAGCTCCCATCTGTCAAACACAGGATAAAGGAGTATACATATAAGACATAGAAACTGTCCATGGCATTAGATTACAACACTAGTTTCTCCTTAGGTCGATTCGTCAAACTCTTTGTTTTGCTCAAGCCTCTTGTTGTGATATTCCAATCTCTGATAACGATGAGACAGCATTTAAGTTCATGTGGGCAATTGAGGGCAAATGTCTGTTGTTTACTTAATTTGAGTGTAGTGGGAAGGAAACAGCTGACTTTCATTTCAAGAGTGTGCATACGTCCCATAAAATTCTTTAGGGAGGGCATTTATCGCACTGAAAGCTACATTTAAGTCGGTAATACAATAAGAACTTAGAGCTTAACAAAATGTTTGCACGATTTTAACTTGCGGGCAGAATTTCTATCAATTATTCATTCACGGAGTGTTTCACATGATTGAAAGAGCATTGAAAGCGCACTCGGTGACGTAAACAAGACTGACATTTTAATTGAAAGACCAAGTGACTAATACATTATATATTTACAAAGACGAAGTCAGGCCTAGATATCTCTCATAGAAAGAAAAATTAATGTAGACCCCTGCTATACTTTCCGGTGTCTTGCTGCAAACCTTGCTCCCTAAGACAAGTTGTGCGAGGAAGTATGGATGACAATGATATTTTGTTGGGCTTTCATCTCCGCCGACACTAAAAGAAAAGAAGACCTCGTTTCACGCACCACAGCATTTACTTCAGTTGTTGTTATAGCTGGTGATGTTTGCGCCTTGTCTCAAGATCAACTGAACATGCAGCTATCAAATGAACTGTATTATTAAACCTCATTTTCATATTCATCTAAGGCGGAAGTAGATCGATGAGCTTTTACCTTGGGGCAAGGCTTGCATCTAGAAACAATGAATTTTGCCTGTTAACTCAAGCTTCAATACAAACGATATGACCTTCTGTGTTAAAAACAACAGAATTGTATAACTTATCAATTAAATGGTAAGTGGGTTGGCTTGGTTAGCATTTGGACAATCGATCTATTGTATGTAGGACGCATTCACCATCTACTCACAAGAAAATGTGAACTGTCTGTAGTGTATTGCAACATAAGAAACACCAGTTGTGCCAGCAATCCAACACTTAAACCACTTATCATTAATGAGGACGTGTATTTGAAACTAAAGTCAATAACTCATAATTAAACAGTGAAAGGATGCCACAATACTTCTTACTTGAAAACGTGCAATGTATTACGATCAAGAAGGCGGAAGTGTAGCCTTTAAGAATGTTTTGGTAAACAGTTTTCTCTGCTTTGAGAAACATTTTCATAGAAAGTTTTGAGCACAACTGCCATTTTGTAAACAGCAAAAGAACTTTTTTGGCAGTTTGGTGCCGCAAACGTGGTCTAATTAAAACAACTTGTGATATGTTCACTGAGAAGCGTCATTGGTGGACAGGTGATTTAACTGATGGCTCTTAAGTTTCACGAGGATCAGTTACAAACACGTGATAAGAATTTCGTCCATTACTATCCACCCATACACTGGTTTTTAACATTTAATCGCCATAAGATTACTCTCTCTCTCCTGGCTCAAAGTATAATCATGTCGCTCTGCCTGTAAAACCTTATTTTACCCCTATCAGTTAGCGTGACAAAATCTAAAGCTTATCGCTGACTCGATTAATTTTTGATATCCATCGGAAGAAGTGCTTTGCAAAACGCTGCTGTTTATGGAGACAGAAGCCAAAAGCTTCATATTTTTTTAAATGATCCGACAGCTTGTTTGTTCTGATATCCGCCTTAGCCTCGGATTAAGCCTTATCTCCTGCAAGCATGTTTTGTTTACTGATTTGACTATGTTTTGCTATAGGCTATGTGGAACACATAATTAGACGTAATCTTTCTAGCAGTGTTTATTATAAAGCTGAACTGGGAAGTCTAAGAAAGACCTATCCTATATTATATACATTCTTTATAAGGATACTACTCTTAGAATGCAGCTCAAACGAGCTCTTCTTTTAGTCGTCAAGTTAGAAAATGTTTGAAGACCTGGTACACTATGCAGTTCAACTGAAATACTTTTTAAAACTTGTTCTCTATTAGTTTATATAGTAAATGTGTCCATTCCGCGTCGAAAGGGTATTGAACAACAATACTTGATTCTTTGCAACTTGCGGTGGAGTAACACCATTGTGAAGGCGGAGTAATTTTTGAAGACTACTTTGGTAGAAGCGTCTGCAACCCCCGTACTATTTCAAATCGACCTACAATCTTCATTCAGCGTACAATCGTACTTATTTTAGCTTTTCCTTCTGATAAATAATATCACATATTTCTAGATTAATGTACAACAAAGTCCTGAAAGTTCAGACCTTTCAAGGAGTGGGAAATTTGGAAAGTGTAAGTCCTTAAAAAATGTGTTTTTCAACCTTTTAACCCGGTACTTGCTTTTTCATGAAATTTAATCTTACTTTCATTTGAGCCTTTGGTTTTACATAACCTTACACAGGCGTTTAAACCTCCTAATAAAGTGTTAATACTAAAGGATTTACTGCATCATATTCAGCTTTCTCCATTCACTTATCCAGTGGGACTCTGCTGCTTTACCTTCAGAGCAAAGTTACCACGAATATAATGAAATTTACATACTGTGTAAACCTAAACTATATGCATACGGTAACCATCAATCAACTTTAATTACAAGTGTACCGCTAACTTTTATCATTTCGTCAGTCATGGTGTGGCGGGCAGCGGTCATGAGCTATTTTTCACAAAAGTCAATTAACATCCTAGTGCGATATCCATACTAGGCTATAGCCAAGCTTATTTAAAATCAATGTTAACTTGTCACAACGTTTCGATTATTCTCCGCGACGAAAACAGCGAAAGATGTAAGGTATATTGATTTCATACTGACTCAACGTTTAAGTCAAACAATATGTGAAATATATAATTATCAACACGTGCAATATAAGGTCGAACAACCTTGCATATATTTGTCAATGTATTCATATAAATTTTAGTTGACCAGTATAGTATGGTCTACTGTTGTGGCCAAACTTTTTAACGGAAATGTAGAACAAATAGTCGTGGGACGCATTGTGGGAGATATTGCTCGTACATACATAATGAATATTGCTTATATATACAACGGTAAATTGCACGGGAAATTACCAGCCACTGTATCTAACGTATTTCATATCGTTTTCTGCATATGTGAAGCAAGACATGGTTGAAAAAGTTGAACGAAAAATACCGCCTATGGCACTTATCAACAAAGGTTAAGTGAATTAAGGTAGCATCTATTTACTTCTACAATATACCAAAGTGTTTATATCCAATTTGAACTCTTTAAAAAGGTACGGATACGCTGTATTTAGCAAACACCGATTGACATTTTCTCTAATGTTATAAATGGTATTGTGCCTAAAATTAATTGGTAACATACATTCTAGGGCGTGTACACCTTTTTATTAATGTTTACACGGTACATCGCGTATCCTTCTAAGATAATGATATTAGTAGGTCATGCCCAAGCTTTAGGATTTATTCAATGTATACACCCACGTTTAAAGTTCCCCAATTCATGCTTTAATCTATAGCTGATAGTGAAGGATTAGCCTGAAGTAGTCAGCTGTTATTTTCCAAGTTTTACCTATGATGGTACAGATCAAGTAAAACAGTGATCTCGAACTTATGAAAAACACAACTGATGACACAAGCCTCTTTCACAGTAATGCTTTTCAGAGCTCCTTACATTTTTAAAACCTTAGGCTATGGGGTGGTAACATATTAAACATCACTTTGGCAATTGAATGATGGGGTGTGATAATAAATTTTTAGAAAAATCACTACAGCATGTTAGTACGTACGTATCCATTTTTATTCCTTGCAAAAGGCAAATAAAATTTATGCAATCACGGGAGAGTGTATGTATGAGTGTATATTGTATGTGCATGTGCGTGTACTTGTAACGCTTAGCTTGCAAACAAGATGTCTCAAAATTGATACTTTTCATACGTAGCATATAAATTTATCATATTAAGTGAAAGTATTCTGCCTCTTGAGGAGGTCAGAGGTCATTTTGAAATCAACAGAGTTTTAAAAAGAAAACGTTGTTAACAATATATTGCAAGACAGGGGGATGATGGACATTTTTCATACTTTGTATGTAAATTTATCATAATAAGAGAAATATTCTTTTTGGTAGAGGTCACATTTAGTCAGTAACGATGGATTCTTTTCGAACTTTGTTCGTACATTTTTCATATTGAGAGAGAGAGAACTCTATGGGTTTTGGTGGAAATCAAAGGTCTTCTGAGGTCATCAGAGGCGAAACTACTAAAGCATCATCAACTGAATGGACAATAGGCGGTACTTCCAAATTGTATAATTTCGTGACCAACGAAATGAGAGGGATGAATATTTGTACCATCCAAACATAAACTTAACGAGAACAACATAGGCACTTATCTCTTCACAAAGATAACTCTGTTACATTAATCAGTAATTTTAATTTTAATACCTATTTATGAACACGTGAGAAGGATTCTGTGACTACAACTCGATTAGAAGTACCTTCTAATCGATGTGTATGTTGATGGTACAGTGGAAAGTGCTCGGTTCTCAGCACATGTGTAATGGAAGATCTATTTCCTAAGTGTAGCATACCAAAAAGCCTTCACGTTTTTCTCAACCACTCCTTACCGAAAATCCATACTCCTCATCGATCAAGCCACCAAAATAGTTATACAGTATGTTTCATAGATCGTATTATTTAGGTTTTTCACGTAACTGAGTAAAAAGCTTACATTGAGGTTATCAAAACCAATTCCTTGAGATACATCATCAAGGAACTCAATTCCCTGAACTTTCTGTTATTCTAAAATGCGTTGATTCAGGTTCCAGTCGTAATAGGCTACCCTTCAGAAATAAATCATCATGCAACTCAGTTTAGGGAAGAGTGCAGGTGGTTTGCATCGATTAAATTACCCGAAACGGTGTGCGGAAGCCAAAAAAAAAGAAGAAAAAAAAGATAAGCAGATGGAAATCTCCTCAAAAACGTACTTTCACTCAGTGATGTTAGTTCACAAAGCATCTTCTGTATGATGTTTTATGTTGCCCTTCAGTAGAACGAAATGCGAGTAGTAGTGTATAACTTCCTGGACTGTTTGCAAGTGAAAAGAAGACAGATGCAGCTCTCCATCTAGATTTGTGTATGGAGGGGTTTCACCGACGTCACGTGGTCACTCTTCTCTTTGGTTTTAAAGTGCAAGCGTCCATTGTGTCACAGTGGTACCTATAACCTGTTCGTGTGCTGAAAATACGTTAATTGCGCGTGTGTTTTGCCCTTCAAAATCATTGCCGGACAATCCCAATAGCATGACGTCACATGAAATCCTTTTGAAGACAAATCTTCACTTGACTTCCTTAGCTATACATTAGGGCAAATGTAAAGTGACTCTTGGCGAGTAATGCACCCACACTATGAAGGGAAATATGAAAATTGGATCAGCGTTTTCCACACTTGTTTAGAACTTAATTAATCACAATGTAAAAACAAATACTCCGATACAGTTTACGACTTAGCAACATTATGCACGTGCCATTCAAGATGAATAACTTGGCATAACTTCCAGGTACCTTTGTCAGTTTGTCACAATCCACCTCAAACTACGGGCCAATGCGAGTTGTCCCGGAAGAATTTTTATGACTGGCTAACGCTTGAACCCTAATCCCTAACTAATCCCTAACCTAAACAAAAGTTTCCCTTGTTTTTCCATTGGCGTGCAACAGCAAAGTATGATAGTAATTACAATATTAATAACGAGGGCGCGATTCATAGGTTCTTATATTTTACTATTGTCTACTCATTTTAATTCCAACAGGAGAATCTTTGTTTGTGCTATTTTTGAACCCCTAGATAACTGACGTAATGAGAAAAGTTTTAATTGCCATCTTCAATTACACTTTTGTAGAACTGAGTTGAATTTTAGTAACCGGCATTTAGTATCCCGCATTGATTTCAAGTTTTTACTTTAAAGGGCAATTCTTGTCAGCCCAGACAGTTGCAATTCTCCCAACTATGCAACTTTTAGCTCCTCCTATAACTGTATAAAACTCCTCTTTGTGCAGACACAAACCTATTTTATTACTTCAAGGTCATGTCCTGGTGAGCATGC
>WURT03093662.1:0-12632 GCA_009936505.3 Holothuria glaberrima
ACGACAAAAAAGCATTCTGAACCGCGCTTGTTAGTCCTTCACTCCTTCTGCTATACCTATCAGGGAGGTCTAATATCACCTTCCTGCACCTCTCCCTCCCGCATATTCCCCATTGCTGGAAGCTATTTTTCTGGATTCTCGTTCAAAATTACTGTGAAAATACGATAGTTGTAAAGTGCTCAGCATCATACTCTATATCCTCATTTGGATGTCAGATAATGAGCATTCAGTGGCATATTTAGGGGGAGGCGTTGGGCTATGGGCCCTCCTTACTGATACCGGTTTTATTTTTCAGTACCTAAATTAATTAAAACTTTTAACAAAAATTTGTACTGCAAAGGTAGCATATGTGGCACCAGATTGTAGGAAAGGATACCAAATTTTTCAAAAATTTTCAATCACCCCCTCCACTTAGACCCCTTCCCCCAAGCCGGCAATCATACAACTTACTGCATGTCAAATAGTTAGAAAAATCCTAGTTATGCCACTGTAAGCACTATGACATTGCCCCATTTTATGTAATTGATCCACAGCTTCCGGAAGAACCCATACAGGTATCTGCCAGCCTTAGATGCCCTTTTATAACGCAAAAGGAAGCAAAGGAAAATTTTGGTAATAGTCAAAGAATGTTTCTGTGGACTCCACGCACGTATTTTGTCATACAAAACTATCCCGAATAGAAGAAGGCAGTAAAGTAGCCAAAAAGAAAGGGCTTCAGGAGATTTGTTGACAACGTATTGTTCTCTTAGAATAATCTCCTCTTTCACCCAAAACAAAAAATTAGAATTCACTCAATTATGAACATTTTCCAGCCATATATGATTAGCTCCAATAATATCCCAAAGATAGTATCATTTTGCGTTTAATCAACATTAAATTAACAAAGATTATCAAAGGGGGGCACCCCCTCCCCTAAGAACCCCCCAGGACGGCACCTTTATTAAGTGACAAAGGAAAAATTCCCATTGCTGTGCACGAACGCAGGACACATGAGGTAAAAATTAGGTAGACATGGGAGTTTAAACTGAGGTAGCATTACGACATCATCGGTGGTGCCCCCAATCAAGAAAGTCTGAGTGCAATAACGTCTTCATTTTGGAAAGACAATTGTTCCCTGTGTTTCATTTTTTTTTTATTTTTTTGGTCGGTCTAGTATCCTATGTTCTGAGCATTGTCAGTGACAACGATACGTTACTATACATTTCCTTTTACCAATTTGACAGTTGACTGTTGTAAAGCTTACAGGTGTTTGACCTCTTTAATTAACGAAACAAAAGCGTAATTATTCAATCATTAATTTGTGCATTTTCTCCAAGTTGATGGAACTGAAGAAACGAGATGCAAAAAGCTGATCATCTTGTCCGCCTACATGTTTAGCGGGAGAGATCATCGTTAAAATGAAAAGAGCAGAAACAGATCTTTAATATTTGCAAAATATTTCACCAAAATTGCATCTAAAGGTCCTTAAATATTAAAAAATTTCCAAAGGGGAGGGGGACACCCCCACCCTTTAGACCCCTCCCCAGGACGGCGGTCCGAAACAACGTTCAGTCCCCACCCAGTCGAAAAAAGGGCTTACCCACACAGTTGAAACAACACACTAAAAGAGCTCTTAAAACGATTTAAAATCAAAACTATTCTCTCAAAATTGTAATTTATTGTATGAAATGTTCGCACTAATTCTATAACATCAGATATCAAAAATAAGAATAGTTAAAGGCAAATTAAAATACCTAGAAAATGCCATTTCCTGCAATCTGGGAGGCATTCTTGTCAAAAATTTCTCGATACGCTCCGCGCCAATTCATGGTGGCACTCCACTTAGATATTTTGGCCCAGGCACGTAGCCAAGGGGGGCGAAGGGGGAAGCCTCCCCCTCCCCTTTGAGCAAAACTGTTTTTTTTTTTACAGTATTGCTAGTTTTTCACCTATTTATATGCGGTAAATAGGCCTGGGAAGTGCCATTTCCAGCGATCTGGGAGGCATTTGGGACAAAAATTTTCTCGCCCTCCGCGCCAACCCATGGGAGCACTTACAGCATAATTGCCAACTCTACCGATACCGTAAGGGGACACATTGTAGGCCTACCATATCAGGCACACATGGTATCTAGTGGTAGGCCTATGTACAAAACCAACATCTTGCACTTGTTTGAAGCTGTTAATGTGGTTCTGCATACTTGTAGAATGATAAATTATTTGCCAGCAATACGTGCGTATTTCATTTCTATATGGTTATTCCTACAAAATAGTTCTTTACATAATAATATGTCTCCTTATGTATACAAAATACCGTATAAATTATGCACCAAATCACATATTTTCAAATTAAAAAACCAAAAAATTTCACACCGTGGGAGGGCCGTGGGAGGGGGACACCCCCTCCCACATCCTTCCCCCTCGCGCGCAAGCGCGCTCGGTCGCTTCGCTCTCTCGCAAAAACTTCCACTTCGCCACCCACCTTGACAAATTCCTGGCTACGCGCCTGTTTCCCCCCCCCCCATAAATACAGTCTTGGATACGCCCCTGCCTACACAGGCTATTTACGTACTTCAAGTCCCGGCAGCTGGATTTTTCCCAGGATGGTTGATGGTAATTATTATAAATTTTGAGCGATGAAATAATGGAATTTTCTTAATAGCTTACTTGTGAGCATGTATTTTAATTTTAACCTCGAATTATGAAAGAACTTGCTTGATCAATTATGGGAATAACGGGAAGCTGACCCTAACCTATTTTCTAACCCTGACTTTGATTTTGAAATGAATTGATAAAATCCTGAACAATTGAAGTGCCCTCAACCATCCATATTATGATATTTTCAGAGTAACTTACTGGTACCAGACTGTTTCTTTTTCTAAGACTATTTCAATAAACTATCTGATGACCATATCAAGACGAGATCTCAAAATGGATCCTGGCTACGCAACTGCAAGGTATAATTGACTAAAATGATGATTGAGACAGTTTGAAGACGATATTGTAAATGCCACCAAATCTGGTGCACTCATTAAACTTTTTTGTTTGTAAAATATTAAAAGTCGCATTTTCTCAAGTAACCTAAATTTGAAGTTGGGTGAATCGTCTTTCTATAGAACCCTGCTAAGAAAAACCTTATTAGTTTTCAGACAACTTATACAGGTCAGGATAAAGTAATTAATCTTTAAGTTTGATTTGGAGCTTTAAATTTCGTGAATGTATGAGTGGAAAACAGGAAAACGGTTTAACTTGATTTGTTATTTTTATGTCTTTCGAATCATTTGCTAATTTTTATACTTCTGAACTGTGGAATAATTGCAGTTGAAAATTCAAAGTCATAGCAAAGTACTTTTTGCATACAACTCTTTTCATGGAGTTTTCCTTCGTGATTAAATACTTCAACTAAATGGAATTCATTTTTTCAGAGAGTGATGCAAGCACATCCAGTAAAGATGACCATGCGTCTCAGGAGTTAGTGAATCAAGCCACAAACCAAAGCAGGAGAAGACGGGGGAAAGAGAGATTCAAAGCTGTGGCGGCTGGTCTTTCTAGCCTTTAGAGTGGGTTAAGAGAAGAAAAGTCTCATGATGGTGCGACAGGTTTAGTAAACGTGACAGCAGAAGCTAGATCATCTGGTTACGTTGATGAAGATATAGGCCTAACCATTACTGCTGAAATAACTTGCAAACACTAGGTAACATCTGAAGGTAGAGACCAGCCCCAGAGAAACTTACGCCAAAAGGAGCAAGGTCAAAATAATGAAGCAGATGTTAACAAGACAGGAGGCAAAAAAGAAGAGCCAGTCAAAGCCCACTCTAATCGAAGTGAGGACAGTGTTCCAGCTTCACCGAAAGCGGAGCAGCCCCCCCCCCCCAAAAAACTTCCATCTCATGACGACCAATCTCCAACCGGTAACGCTGGTACTAGCAAAGAAGAAAGTAAAGGGAAAGAGTCGATCAAACCTGTCGCATCTTACTCAGGACAGTGTTCCAACTACATCAAATAAGGAGCAGCCAAAGGGAGCATCCATTCAAAAAGAACAAGGTCCAACCTGTGGCAAGAAAGAAAGCATAGGGGAAAGCCAACAACCCACCTGTGATGAAGCAACTAGCACCCTTTCAACTGCCTCAAGCAAGGACCATCCCAAGACTACATCGGCCCAGAAAGATCAAGGCATAACCATCGAGGATGTTGCTCGCAAGATAAGATGCAAATTAAAGGAACAAGAGTCATCTACGGAAGATCAAGGCCCAACTACTTTAGTTGTTGATGGCAAGATAGAAGGCAAAGAAAATAAATCAGGCAAACCAAGCTTACCTGATAATGCTGAGCACAGGCTTCAAGTTGCATCAGGGAGGAACAGACCAATCAAATTTCAGGGGAGGAGGAAAACAAACCCACCTCATCCACGTCGTCTGACGATTACAGGAAAACTGACTGCTCAGCAATTGCTAGCAAGAAGAAAGTGAAGAAATAATCAACACAAGAAGACAAAGTTACAGCTTGTGAAGGAAAGGTATACTCTAACAAAGTTTAAAACACTGTTTTAAGTACATCATATCAGGAGCAGTTCAAGAGACAGAGCAGTCCAAGATTTAAGTAAAACCTGTGCAGTTGCTGGCAATGAAAAGGAGCCAACGAGATCCAGCTCTGACAATGTCAAAGAAAACGATCCAACAACACCTGGTGAAAAGCAGATAGACCCAGAGAGAACTGACCCTAAACCATCCGGGCCTAATTTATGAAGCTGACGCTTTCAAGAAAAGCAAAGTGAATGATTCAAAGCCAATGGGACACGCCTCTAACGATGACAAGGCTTTAGATGTTTCAACTTCATCAAGCGAGGAGTCCAACAATGGGTAGGACCAGAGAGATCATAGTCCAGTATGTTAATTTCATGATAGCACAAACTAGTACTTCATGCTAGAAAGTAAGGTAAGGGTCTAACTTTTCGTTCGACTTTCTTTATGATCTGTTTAAGCACTGTAAAGGTACAATAACAATAAAGTGTGATTCTTTTACTGTACATGTGTATTGAAAGCCATTGCAGAACAATATGCTAACTCCAAATAAGTCTGAAAATGTAGGTGCACACTTTAAGATTATGGGTGACATTAGAGGCTTCAGAAATTGTGAACAAAAATGTTGTAATCCACCTTTGCCATATTATTCGAAATCAGATATTTTTATCTAATTTTAGTGCATGCAGATATGTGACTCTCAGTTACGAATTCACGTTGTTTTATTACACACAGAAATTTTGGCTTCTGTCACTAAGCACTAGCCCTGATCATGACCCTAACACTACCCCTAACGCTAACATACCCTTCTTGCTCTTATTCTCATCGTTGCCGAAACAAAGAGACGTTAGAACATAGAGTAGTTATCGTATTGAATAGTTTTGAACATGGCTTGAGCTTGCTTTGAGCTGGCTTGCTGCCATCAGTTTACCCTAATGAATTCTCTCTGCCAGTGTGGTATGAAACCGTATTACATGCCGTCTATATAAAGCAAATCTAACTTCTTATTGCAACACTCCATCCTGATTTCTGGCTTTTTCGGGCTATTTGTAAGGCACCAGACTTACAACCAAAGGATTTTTCAACCTTGCTTTTTAATTGAGATAAAGTCTAAGTACCACCTCAAAATTAATTGGAAGTCTTCACTTCAACAGTACCCAGGCATGTCCAGAGTGCTAACATTGTTGATACGACACTACGAGATACCACCACTGGCCCTTGTCAAGGGGCCTTTAACTTCCTGCCCCTGTTGCCAAACTTTGTTTTGATTTTGATAACTTCTTGAAGAAAAAAGGACTACCTACACTATACTTTAACAATAAAATATTGGCAGTCATCAAGAAATGTAACTCATTGTATATTTTTCTTGGGATAGCTATCCAGAACTTCTGTGAGAAAAGTTAGACATTTTGCAAATTTTCAGATTCGTGCAATTTAATTTTGTTTATAAAAATCTTTTAGTGCAATAGTGATATTGAGGATGTCAAAGAAGGAGAGTTTTGTCTTTAAATGTTGTTTAGTTTTTCCTGAGTTTCCTTGTTCTTTTCTTGCTCCCTTCTTTCATCTTTTCATTTTTTCTGTCTGCTTACTTTCTTATCTTTCTGTTCTCTTTTCTTCTATCTTTTGTCTTCGTTTGTAGAATGAACGCCTTTGACAACTACGCCAAGAAAACTCTATCAAATAGAAACATCTTTCATCTTGTTCTTCTCACAACAAAAACATATCAGTGCAATATAAATTTCGGATCTTGATATGTGAATCATGCAAAATCTATGCAAAAACAAAACCTCAACAATGTATTTGCAATACTATATATTTATAAGAGCTTTCAAGTGAAATCTTAAATCTTATATGCGAAACGTTTGATGCGTTGTGTGATGTTTTTAGAGATGTCAAGAATGTGCAGGTAATGCATTCATGAAACCTTGTTAACTAACAGAATTCAGAATACCATATTCATGGCACTGTGTTAACTAAGCAGCCAAATGTAGGTCAAAAAAAGGTCTGGGGGCTATATTCATAAATGTCATGAACTTCATGAACTTCATCCTGACCAACTATCAGATGCTCATAGCCTTCACAGTTCTAACTGTTAATGGTGGTATACCATTATCAGTAAAAACTGGACCAACTGAACAGGTATCCAGGTCTTTGTTGGAACACTGAAATGGATAGAAACTAATTATGGACTACTTAATCTTAATTAGTAATACCTTGCTCACTGTTTCGTACTACGAAAATTGTTTCTTACTGGTGTAATTTGGGTTATGATGCTTTACAGTTGAAATTAATGCATGGGATGTTGTATCGGACATTGGATACAATAATAAGATATACGAGGCTTATTTCTGTCCATCACTAGTTGACAACTGAAATTTGCAGAGGGCCACAAAATTTTACTCATTTCATCAAAGTATTCTGACCATGTCATGCCTGTTGCCAAACAAAAGGAGGGGAAAAACCCTTGAACAAATGTTCCCTAGAAAATGAAGTAACCCTGGCCTTCATTTATTTTATTGTATCTTGCCCCTGAAAAAATTCGCCTCCCATGGTAGGAACCCTTTTTACCCCTCCCTTCAGTACCTTGTTTGGCTACTTGCCTTGCTTATCATGTTGGCAAGGTTGTCAGTGACTATAGAATAGTGTTCTTCCTATCTAGTGACTTTATCATTACCCTAAACCATTACTAACTTTGTCAGAAGCTGAGAATATACCTAGGGCTATTAGTATGGTTCGTGAATGTCCCACTTAGTTTAGGAAGGGATTTGCCACTGGTTATAAGGCTAGGTTAGTAACTGTACAGGCCTGTCTAGATTACCAGCAAAGCTTGTGAAGTACGGGTTTTACTAGATAAAAAGTTCTAAATGTAATCACAACCCTAACCCAAGCCGAATCCCAACAGAGGCTAAAACTCAACCTTAGTTTGTATTTAACTCGAATCTTTACCCTAACTCCAACCCGAAGCCGATTTTTCGGTCAGGCAGATCTTCGGTCTGGTGAATCTCCAATATAGTGAAGCTGCGGTCGAGTGAGCATCCCCTTGCGAGCTTGATAAAGTTCCAAGAATATGGCCCCAAACTTTTGCCGTAACCACGAAAAATTTCCCTTTTAATATCTTTTCTTCGAAAAATTGTTAACATTTAAAATTTGGTTTTCATTCACTGTGTAGGTTTTGAATGAGGAATAAGACAATTTTCAGGTCAACAAAACTAGACCTTTAAGCAGTAGCGGAAGCGTGCGTGAAAAATGGGGTATCAAGGACCTTTGCAGCAAAATTAACTGTGTGAGAAAGTTAAAGGAATAGATGCATCATAAAAAAAATTATGATGAAATTTTATGCCTGCATGGCTGAAAGTAACCAAGAGATAGAAAAGAAGGTATTGAAATGGACAAAAGTATGATGCAAAGATCGCAATGCTCCCATTCTGAAATTTTTTTATCTAAAACAATAACCACTGTAGACCCATAACACTCCCCATAAGTCTTTTTAAGGGGTTCTTTTTCCAAAACATTTGAAAAGTACTCCCTTTAATAAAATTGCAATGAGTAGTAAAATTGGGAACAAAATTATCACCCCGATAAACAGTTAACAACTTCAAGCTAAACAGTTCACCAACCACTCCCTAAACATACTCCCAAAATATACCAGCTATTCTGTTTTACACATTATTTATTAAGTTTGATAGGTCTTTTACAAAGAAATTAAAAGTTGCAACTATACTGTTTATTCTTTTTGGATCTTCGCCCACTGACAATGTAAGTAATGATGCTTTTCCCCTACTCAATACCTTTTTAAAATCAACTTTAAAAAAACGGTTAAAAATTATAACCATGCCAATTATGCGTTATTCTTAGCATTCTCTGCTTGTAGCTTAATTATGGCGATTTTCCCGAGCTTCACTTGATCTTCATTGTTACCGAACTCAGATCAGTAGACATTATACCGTTCGGCGGCGGCTTCTAACTCCACATGCAATAGCAGCAGGCCCGTAGGTCAATTGGGGCCAAGGGGGGCGGCGGCGCCCCTTGAAAATTTCCCCCTAGAAAGTTTTCAAGTTGCCACTCACTTAACACATTTTTTACACATTTGGCCTTCTGAAAAATTTTTCGCCCCCTGTAAGCCATTTCGCCCCTCTCCCTTTAGTACCTTGTCTGGCTACGAACCCGAGTAGCAGTCAATATTTTGGGGCAAGCCTTGGTCAGTTTTTGCCAGAGTTTTGTACCTCTTTGTGAGCTTTTTTCTTCTGCCAAAATTATTGTTTTATAAACATTGAAAAGCCTTTAATCAAAGTATGGTCTTCTGGTTTAAATAGTTGTTTAATTATACAAATTACCTCCTTTGTGAAAAAGGGTTTAAGGACGTGCGTGACTTACCCCTTTTCGAAGTGGTTTTTGGATAGGGGATGAGATGCAAAATGATTGAACCTTTTTCTACTTATCCAATTATCTTATATAGGACATTTGCCGTTGAGAAAGACATTAGAAATATATGGTTTGATTACAGCTCCCTGGTTTGACACAGGTGGCGAAAACTTTGTAGTACTGTAACAAACTACAAAATTGTTGCTTTTCAAGGGCAAATACCTCTCCAGCTGCCATATTGTCCAAACTGAACCATTGGTTTTGCCGAATTGTTAATAAGGGGATACATCTCCCTGCCTATGCCTCTCGTTACTTTACGGCTCCACAGAATGTATAGGTTCTGGTAGAATTCAGGTAGGACTTTCAAGGTAATCCCGGAGACAATATTGTATTCTGATAAAGAGCCTGAGTGCAAAAAAAAAAAAAAAAAAAACAGGAATAAAGGAGTAACGAGTCCGGGATTGATCTTGTCTTGTAATTATTTTACGTTTGTGGAACATCCCTGATCCTTGTAGTACATGTTTACTCGCGAGTGTAGCCTATATGTAGCGAAGCACATAGAGGTATACGATACAAGAAGGTTTGGGGCTGCAAATGTAACATTTTGCTTAAATTGTCAGGTAAAAGTGCTTAGCGCCCCTACTCTTCCAATACTGAAAGTAGACCCATGAGCAAATTAGTCCTGATATCATGAACTATTTTTAAGGTTACAGATGAACAAATGACATGATTAATTATTTTAATAAAGTAAAATATTGCATGTCTCGCTTGTATTTTACTGACACTGACTTTTCATGACATTTATATATCAGACAGTAAAAATAAATACATTCAAAACAAAGAAATGTTACAGTCGCGGTTCAGACTGATGGACTTTTAAACTATACACGTTCCCCTCAACTTTGCACAACAGGTAAAAACGATGACAATCAAGTATCCATTCTTATGCAGCCCAGGCCCTTGTTTCATAAAAGAGTTACGATCTATCTTAAGATTCATCTGCCATGCAATCATATTGTTGAAATCAAACTGTAGATCGATCTTAAACCTTTATGAAACAAGGCTCATATGTAATTAAGAAATTACTTTAACTGACCATAATGTAAAATTTTTACCGGTATGGCTTGTAAATGTTTCCCTACAACTACATTAAGCCATTCTGTTTTACATATACAAACATCTATGTACGTCCTCCTCAGACTTATTTACTTATCTTAAAAAACTGTAAAACTCTATTCAAGGGTGCAGGAAGCGGAAAGTGGGGGGGGGGAGGGTTAAGCTCTCTGGTAAGAAATGTGGTGTGGCGGAAGTATGCTTCCAACCGCCCCTCACTTCAAGAACGCAAACCCGTTATTTGTTCCTTCTGTTAAAAGAAGTGTTGAAAATTTGCAGATATTTTCAGTTTTGGTCAAATTTTTCACCAAATTGCATCTAAGGACCATGAAATGTTTAAGACTTTTCCAAAGGGGGGGGGGTAAATGGTCATGGGACACTGCTCCCCTCACCCTCCTCCAAGACGGCCTACCGAAACAATTTTCATCCCCCAGTCGGAAAACCGCTTCCTACGCCTATGCACGACAAAACAGGGTCTTTTAAAATGGAACAGCAAGTCATTTTGTAGATGCCAGACCCCCTGGTGTGCTTTAGGGACATAAGTAAGGTACACGAAGTTCCTTCTATAACAGGAACTCAAGGCATTTTCATTCCTACAATTTTATTTTTTGGCATTGGAGTCAAACACTTGCTTACCTCCATTGTCCCAATTTTACATTCAATCATCTTAGACAGTGATACGAAAGCCTAATAAAGCCATAAATATTTTAATCTGTTATTGCAGATTAATAACTGTAATAATAGATTATTAATCTGTAATAACAGATTATTAATCTCTTATAAAAGATTTATAATCTGTAATAACGGATTATTAATCTGTAATCAAAGGTTATTAATCTGTAATAACAGATTATTAATCTGTAATTACAGATTATTAATATGTCGTTGCAGATTACAAATATTTCTATAGATGGCACTATTAGGCTTTCGTACCGTGAAAAGGGGAAAGGAAGAATAAGATACATATACTGCATGTGAAAAACACATTCTGGAGAACAGAGAACACTTTAGGGACAATATAACAATAAACAGGTTGTAATTTATTGCTTGCATAGTGCATATAACAATAAAGAGACCAAGTAGGGCACAAAAAAAAAAAAAAAAAACAAACAAACAAACTAGGGGTGGTTGAGTCTCATGGGCAAAGCCATTCTACAAGAACATGGTGGAAGGTGGTCTACCGCAGATTGTCTGGAGCTATACTCCTGGAAAATCCATTTCAGAAAAGCCGTGTTACATTTCCTGGGTTTTAAAGGCCTTTAAACCGTGGACAATGAAAAAAAATTAGCATTTTCATCAGCACTTAATGCAAAATGTAAAGTCTTTATTTTCTTGCAAGATTTTTTGTGAAAAATAAAGGGGAGTCAGGCCAGCTTATCATGAGTCCCTCCTAAAATTCCCCCTGAGAGTTGTGAGACTTCAAGGTTTGCATATGATAAGTGATTTTGGTACGTTTGCAATACCGCTGATAGCGCAGGCAGCGGTCCGGAGCAATTTCATTATGAGGTTCAATCAAGGGCTGCGATTTGTTCTCAATATTGGGAGGGGGGCATGACCACATCTTCAAGTACTTTACTGTGAGAAAAATCAAAGTGAATAGGCAATTTCTCAAATATATGTCCCCCTGTCCCCCGAGATCGCCGCCTGTGGGTTCAATCATAATCTAGAATTTAGGAGCACAATTGTCATTGGAAGAATACCCTGGAATCTACATCTACCAATTTCTTCCTGTATTAAGAATTAAGAAGAATGGTGAAGAAAAACCTTACCTAAATGAAGAAGATTTAAATATGCAAACACGAGAGTTGCATATCTCATTGCTAGCAATCATTTCGATCTTTGAACATGATGACAGTATAATAGGCCAATATTACCTCACTCACAGCTGTCAAGGAGGAGTTTTGACTCAAAATTGTGCTTTAAATATACATTTGAACTATAACCGTGTGACATTTGACCCTGGTTTTCATGGCAACCACATAGTTTGGTACAACATACAATTTTCATTACCCTAGTGAAGTCTCCATACCAGTTCAATGTTCTCTCTTCAAAAAATGGCCACAAAAAATGGTTTTCTACATAACAGGACCTTTGACCTCTTTCCTACTTACGGGGGGGGGGGTCTGCAAAACTATAATTTCCCATTCTGTGGTACCTCACATCCAACTTTGGAGAGAATCGGTTAAGCCCACAAGGAGAAGCTTTGACACGAATTGCGATTTTAAAAATATATATTTGCCTTCCATCACGTGACCTTTGACCTAGGATTCCATGACAACCACATACTTTGGTAGAACTTGGCATCCCCATAATATACGCGATGTCATGTCAGTTTCATGTGACCTTTCAATTCGGTTTCCATGACAGCCATATATTTATATAGCACAATGTTTCTTTGGCATGTAAAATAGCCAAAAGCTATTTCTACAAAATTTGACCATTAAAAGAATAGTCCAGACCCAAATTTAAGTTTGATATGTTAAAGAGGAACATATTCTAAGAATTTTTTGAAATTTTCAATCATTTCCCATGTTCGGTTCTGGAGATATTAGCAATTGAAGTTGATACATTTCCTACCAAATGTGAACTTCAAGCAAGCAGCTGTCATGTCATGGCTTCACATTGAAGGGCAATGTTTTGTTTTTCTTTAAAATTTACT
>WURT03093673.1:0-12632 GCA_009936505.3 Holothuria glaberrima
AAGTCTGAGACCATGAAAATAACCTATCCAAGTCTTTTTGCAGCAATGAGGCATCATCCTTATCACTAACCTTCCTAATTAGTATCATCAGCAAACTTACTAGACATGAAAGAGCTATCAATATCATTTATGAAAATTAAGAAAAGAAGTGGGCCAAGAACAGAACCCTGTGATACACCACTTGAGACTTCTTTCCAAGAAGAGAAATTACCATTAACCACAACTCTTTGAGATCTACCATTGAGCCATGAATTGATCCAGTCAGCACACCTGCCCTTGATGCCTAACATACACAGTTTAACCATGAGTCTACAAAAAGGAACTTTATAAAAGGCTTTTTGAAAATCTAAAATGACATCAACACTGGAACCAACACTGGAATCAAGAGATAAAGAAACATCCTCAAGAAAGCTCAGTAAATTAGTAACACATGACCAGCTACTGGGCAAGAAACCATGCTGAGACAGATTGAGTAACCCATTATCTAAAAGATAGTTAAGCAAACAGTCCTTGATTAAAGATTCCATGACTTTGCACACAACACTGGTTAAACTGACCAGCCTGTAATTACAAGGCAAGCTCTGATCCCCCTTTTTGAAGTTAGCACTTCTCCAGTCAGCAGGAACAAAGTTTGAATCCACCAGACACTTCTGAAAAATAATTGATAGAGGAATTGACAAAATCTCAGAGCAATCATGAAGGATGGCAGGATGGATCCCATCTGGCCCAGGGGCCTTTAATACTAGCCTTTAAGCTCTTTAATTTATTACAAACCAGTTTCTCTGAGAAAACAACATCACTAATTGAAGAAGAGTTATCAGAACCCCCAAAAGTACCCAAGACAGATTCCTTGGTAAAAACAGATACAAAATAATGTGTGTAGTGTACGGTGAAGAGACAATTACACAAATAGGCTAGGCAGGTACGAATCTACCCCACGGAGTGGACTCAGTTTGCTCAGCTGTTCTGCTTCCCAAACCACCGTCTGCCTAAGCAAAGAGGACTGCGTCCAATTTAAGACGCAAACTTCATTACCGTAATCATCATCCTCATCATCATCATGCATCATCGTTGATACTTTGCAGAAATCCATTGGGCATAGGCCTAGGCTAGGCTAGGTGTGTGTCCTGTAGGGCGCAATGGCAGGCCTCGATTTTAAGGAAATTTTCATGGTTGTCCATCGGTATGGACAACCTGTCTGTAAGTTTTAGTTGTCCAAAAGAAAATTTAGTTGCCCAAAAACAAATTTTGTAGTGAGAGTACAGTAAAAGCCATTTGTTGTCTTTTGCATGAACTTTGGTTGTGTAGTGGACAACCAACCCCGTACTCTTCGGTTGTCCCTCACAGATGTTGGTTGTCTCAGGCGACTGGACGACATGTTAAAATCGAGCCCTGAACGGGAACTTGAGAGAGGGCTAGCAATTACATGCCAGACGATGCCAGAAAATGTCCAGGCTCATGTCAAACAAATCTATACAGCTCTGCATTGTATCTGTTCAACTTCGTTGATTATAAGAGGCAGTATAAGGGTCCCAGACAGAGGATGAGTACTCCAGGAGAGTGTAAGACAGGCATGAGTACTCCAGGAGAAGCCCAACAAGTGTAAGATAGGACTGGCTTTGATGTTCTTGGGACAAGAGTGGAGGTTCCTTTTGAAACCCAGGGACCTACAAGCAGATATATGATGTGATACGGTTTACATGTTTATTCCAGGTTAGGGTACATTAGAAATGTCAAATCCAAGGTAAGTATGGCAGTCAGTGGGCTTTAAGATTTCATTACCAAGCGTGTAGTTATGGAGTTGAGGATTCCTGGAGTGAGTGATCTTCATTAAAAATGCATTTCTTAGTGCTGAAATGCATTTGTCAATCTTCTTGCCATTTTGTAAGGGTATTTTACTCATCAGTAAATAAAAAATCAGTACCATGCCCTGTGGCACACCAGAGATCAGTCCAATCGGAAAAATCACCCGCAACAACAACTCTTTGTCTTCTGTAATGTTGAACAGTATTTAGTACATACTGTCTATTTTTAAATAGGTTACGAGTACGCTACGCAGTCTTGTTGGTCTCAGGTTTATTCTCACGCATCAAGCACACCTGGTAATCTTTCCAGTTTCCTGTCAGGTGTTTGATGTGCGTGCATGCTCACTGTCACTTCTCATACCATGCCGGAAAACCTCTATCCCATCTTTGTTTTGAAGGTGCGGTCAACTTCACTTTCTCTGCAGCCTCCTCATTGGTCATTTAATATGGTCACATTAATTAATATTCATTTTAAGGGTGGGTCACAACTTTTGACCAATCAGGGGACTGCATAGGATTTTTATACACATACGAGGCTTGGAAGCCCAACCCGTGCAAGCTTATCACTCGTGTTCTAGCCTTCTCAGACAAACACTTGTCACATACTTGATCATCTGTAAGATGGCTGGCCTTTTTCATTTTGTAGTAATTTTGCCGAGTTGAGATTTGGAAAGAATTCAATAATAAAATCAAGACGAATGGACTGAAATAATATCAACTTTGTTCTAGTAAATTATTTTGTGAATCAGTCGTGTTTCCTTTCGAGCTATGCCCCAAGATACTGTACCAAGCCTTCCCAGGAGCGATTGGCCCACAACAAAACAATAATATAATCGCACTTAAGATAGTTAGTAATTCCAAGTATGGGTTGTATTTCTGACACCATACCTAGTTTAAGTGAAAGCGGATTGTGAGGAACAGTATCGAATGCCTTAGAAAAATCCGTGATAATCATATCAGTCTGCAATTTACAATTTAAGGACTGTGCCAGATCATTAACAGTTAAAAGCAACTGTGATTCACAAGAGTGGTGTTTTCTAAAATCATGCTGGCGACTCGTACAGTAGTTGTAGAGCACTTATCAAAATGGTGCATGATACATGAATTTATGATATGATCTCATATTTTGCAGCATACTGTTTCAATGTAAGCGAAACAGGCCTATAGTTAGATGCAATGGTGTGATCCCCTAATTTTAAAGATCAGGAAACATTAGCACACAGCCAAGGAGATGGTAAATCACCTGTGTCCTGGGATCTCTGGAAAATGAGAGAGAGTAGGGGCAACCTCTTCTGCAGCCATTTTCAGTATATGGGCAGGTACACCATCAGGAACAGGGGCTTTGTTTGGGTTAAGCTCATTCAACAATTCAACAGTTTAACATCACCTTCTAAAGACATCTCAATGTCAGGCTTGGGTGGAATGTTATCAGTTGAGATGCACTGGTAAGCTGTCCCTCTCATGAGTAAAACCTTCTTGCTGGTTCAGAATGTTGGCTTTCTGAATATTCCTGGATATTCAGCTGAGGGTACAGGCAGCTCAAACTATGTTGTATCTGAATAAAATTTCAAAACCAGTGTTTTTACTAGGCAAGATAAGCTCAGATAAGTGCAAAGTCCTTCATTTTGGTCCTAACAAGTTCAGCTATGATAATGACATGAATGGTAGTATTTTGAGTGATGTGACTTTTGAGAAAGATCTGGGTGTAGTTATTACAGGAGATTTAAAGCCATCTACTAGGCAGTGTCTACTGCTGCACGGGCTTATAGTGGGTGCTTGGATCGATCAAGAGGAATTTCAATAGTTTAAGTAAAGAAATTGTACATACTAAATTTGTATTTTGGTAAGACCCTATCTTGACTACTCCGCTTAGATTTGGAGTTCCTTCTATGAGGACAAGTTTGTTTTAGGGTAAGTTCTGAGGATAGTCACTCGTCTTAAACCTGAGGTGAGAAATCTACCACATCTGCAAAAAGCTGGAGGCAAAGATGCATTGCGTCCGCAGAAATAATGCTGCACCTAGTCTCGAATTAAATAGACCAGCTATAAACTCCATTCTAACAAAAATATCAGTTGCTATAGTCAAGCAGTGAATATTGGACAAAATTTTTCAACTTGCATGCAGCTTTTTCCAGAAAACTACCATTTACACATATAATCTGCCTACAGAAACCAGTACAGAAACTGCAATATTTTTGTGATTATTGTAGTCTCACTCTTGCAGTCACTTTAATTGATGGTACAAATTTACCTGAAGCCATGAAACAGGAATTTTTTTTCCAAACAACATTTTTGATTCCTTGCCAAAGGCGGAAGGAATCTATGCAATGGTGATGTCGTGCGTGTGTGTATGTGTGTATGTGATGCTGCTTGTAAACACAGTATCTCAAGATAGCATTGAATGAAACTTCTCATATATGGTGGATTGATTTCATTACTAAAGAGCTTGAAAAACAGAAACTTACATCTTTGTTCAATTGTCGTTATCTATGCAACACAAATGATACTAGAAGAAAACTATAAATTTTCCAGCTTATTAGTTGTTACAACATAAATGCTCTTTTTTTTTCAAAAATCTCAAAAAGCCCTCATTGTCTCTAAAATAGCCCTCATAAAAAATGACCAAGGCGATTTCATTCTGAAAAGAGCCCTCATCATTGAAAAACCATTTTGAACCCTGGTGTCAGGCATCATGATTTAGGCTGCCAAACAAAAACTTGGGTCCCGTGGAGGCAGCTCAGTAACACTCTCTGAGCCCCCTGAAAGGTTCTTTGCATCCAGGATGCAAAATCTTGCATTAGTAAAAATGCTGAAATAGTGGGAAGTAATCATTCAACAAAATCATGTGAAGAACAAGCACTAATTAGCCTGATTGGCATGAAATACTCTCTGCTATTCAGTACACACTATCTCAAAACATCTTACTGATAGGGCTCATTGAATTATTAATCTGAAAGTTGCTATTGAAAACAGTTTATCAAATGTTGAAACATACTGTTACAATGCTATTGATATCTTATGTGTAATCTTCATGCTGACTGTCATCTGCACCCAGACTGAACCCACAAGTCACGAACCTGTGACTACTCCTATCCTCTTTGCACACTAAGAATAGCCTATGCTTTTACGATGGGCATAGGAAGGGGGAGGGGGGCTATAAAGCCATGGAATCAAATGTTTGGTGGGGCTGAAGTAAGACCCCCAGACAAAAATGTGGTGGGCAAAAGTATGCTTCCCTCCCCTCCCCCTCCCTTCCCCCTCAATCAAGGATGAAGATAGGCACCTTTGTTTCCTCTGAAGAAAATTTCAACATTTTGCAGTAATTTTGTGTGGTATTTTTCAATTTTTGCACTAAATTGCATCTACGGACCCTCAAATATTCCAAGAATTTCCAAAGGGGGAGAGGGACACTCCTTCCCTTAGACCCCGCCCCAGGACAGCTGTCCGACAAAACATTCCATGCACATCCCAGTTAAGAACAGCTTCCTATGCCTATGACTTAAACACCAGTTTTTTCTCGCATCTTGTGCTTTGCTCTGCAAAGATCTTAGCAAAGATGGAATGTGCCCACAAGTTAAGGCTTTAGTGTAATGAAATTCAGATCAGGTTCATACCGCATTTTGTTTTTATCATGGCAAAGATGATCAAAATCCAAGCACATGACCATGCTTGTAGTGTAAATGTTCTTGAGGATCAGTGATGGTCACTGGATATCAGTAACATGTCTTTTTACATTGTGCTACAGTATGCCCTTACGGTGGGCCATATTTGGGAGGGGTTCATAGCTTAAAAAAGGTTTCATTATGCACAAGGATGAACAGCATGATACAGGTCACAAACTAATAATGATGAGTAGATCATCAAAAGTACTGGACCATATCCACAAGCTCCTGTGAGAGACAACAACGATCACCAGTTCTATTGTACAACCTGCAAAACCCACAATAGTGTCTGTTGGTGCTTATAAATATACTAGAACTGACAGTTCATTTATACTGCAGATTCTTTTGTATCTACAGTACAATACATTTGTGACACATTACAGGCCTACATAAGAGTGTGTATAGCATTGTGTCTGCCATTATGCAAATTTTTCAAGAAGATCATTTAAACTCGCCCTCCTTTTTGGTAACTTTTCAGGGTGCTTTGGCTTCAAGAACACTTTTGCATGAATAAACAACCTGTAATATGTGAGAAAAAATTATGTTTAATATTTCCCATCATCCCACTATTTGCCACTTGTGGATAATACTTTCTGGATGGGGGATACTGGTTAATAGATGGTATTTCCCACACATGGTATTTCCCCACCAACCCTGTTGGTTCAATGCTGCATTGTTTGTTGCAACATAGGCATATGAACCTTACCATCGCATTTGACTAAAAATGGTAACAACTGCCACACACAGACAAACTGTACCCTGCAGGAGGATGAACTGACCATAGCGTTTGACTATACTGTGTAACTACTCCCACACACAGACAAACTCTAGTCATATAATGTTTACAAGCTATTTAAGAGGGTATATTTTGCCTTCGTCTGGAGTTTCTTGGTTTTGGCACAAAGTCAGTTATGATTTTGATACGATTTTCTTGAGTATATTTTACAAGTATGCTGTGAGTTCTCTGAACTTAACAGTTCAGTGAAGTTCAGAGTGACAATAGCTATTAATGAACGCCTGTTCGAATGACAGTCAGTCAAAGGGGCATTATATGTCAAGGAGTAAGTGGCAGAGATTGTGAACATTTATGCATTATGACTTCACAAGTATTGGTCCTGTGGGATAAATGTTGATAGGCTAACTTTGAATTTGTCTTCATTGTTCATGCATTAGTTTTGGACATTCGAAGGCTACTCTGAGACTACAAAATTGCATCACTATCAGTGTCACAATGGACTAGAACCACTAAACTTTCGCACAACGCCTGAATGAGACAATTTGCTACTATTGTATGGAACGTGGACAAAAATAAAAAAAAAAAAGGGATAAATTCATCTGTGAAGCTGCTGCTTTCTTTACAATAATGGGTGTATTTCTGGCTAGAATTTGAAAAAAATCTGGCTAGATTCTTTCAATGGATCTGGCCAGAACAGCTAGGAACTGGATAATTTTCCCCACCAGGCCTGTTAGTGGGACTAGATATCGGATGCATCCCTAATGAAAAAGATAAAGGATATTTTCACTGAAAAAGTGAAAAAGTTTTAAAACAACAAAGTGATTTAAATTCCTATGGTTTTGTCAAATCAAAGTATGGCCCAGTTTAAGCTAAACTGGGCAATACTTTGCTTCCCCAACTTTGAAGTGTCATGGGAGAGATTCTCCCATGCTATGAAATAAGGAGAACTTTTCATATTCTCCAGCTCTTGCTACCAATTGCTACAATTAACCCTTAAGGTAAAATTGGTCATACCACATTAACTTGGCCTTTGCTTCAGTCATGTACCAGATGGGTACTGGAGTTGAACAAATACTCAGTGATGCATTTTAGAAATGCTGTTATAAATATCAGTTGATGCCTTGAATCTTTTTATGTTTAAATATAAAGGGAATGCTGAAAGAAGTACTGTACTTCTACCAATTTTTAAAGGAAACAAAGTAATCATCATCTCAAGATGGGTAATATCTTTCGATCTGAGCTGCCAGATTCATCATCGAATTCAAGTGATATTGGAAGCAGCATTCACTTAACATCAAAGGCCCATGAGTATAATGAGAATTCTGATGATGAAGATTTGTACAGTGACTGCTACTCTGAACCTCCTCTGGAGTGGCTTAGGTTAATACTCAAGGCAACCCAAGGCAATGTTAGTCAGTGTGAGGAAGTAATTAATGATATTGCTTCTTTTGATGAAAATTTGAGTACCAAATGTGCGACGATTGCTGTTACAAATCTTCTTCCTCACAACTCTACTTTAGCGGTGAGTACACTTTAAAGTATTGTGATGTATAACCTAAATTTTGAAATTGAATGCTCGTGCATGCACTGTCTTCACAGTGTTAAATCAAATTTAAAAAAATTCCTGTGCTGTTCTGTTTGAAACAGTCATGTGCTGACATGGATATTTGGAAATTGATATTCATTAGCCAAGGCGTGAGACTCTTGATTCAACTTTTGCTGGTTGTAATTTTGCCTAGTAGTATTACCAGTTACTGTTGCATCCTTAAACAAGATTAAATAGCTACACATGGTGAAACTAACCATTGGCTATTATGTGAATAAGTACATTTACCAGGACAGAGTGTCACTGGGATAGGTTATCAGTCACTATGGGAGGCACTTTATGCCATGGGGATAAAGCTTGATCTTTTAACAATCCAAATATTAGTAAATACTAAAACATTTTTGAACATTCAATGTGATCAGCTTTACACTTAAAGGCTTTATAATCTCACCCCAGACAATTCTCCCCACTATTAAGATTACTTCTAACCCCTGCACCAGTGTAAAATAAAACACCTGTCTAGTACTTCCCCAAGGCAGAGCCACAGTAGCCTGCACTGTGTTTCAATGCTACAGTGTTTATTGGCACATGACTGTGTGTCAGTTTAATTGGAAACACAACTCACTGTACAGGTCATCATTTACCAACCAGAAAGAGTTATTGTTTGAATGAATGTTAAATTACAGTCAGGAATGTCAAAGTACAGTCACCAGCTGTATTTAGTCTAGTTTGGGGGATATACCTGAGTCCCTCTTATCCCGATTTCAGTTTGAAACAGCTTGAAGAAGAACAGTATATATGTACTATATTGTAACAAAGAAAAATATCTGTTAAAGCTTAATTCTAAAGTTATTTGCATAATTCCACAATTTGTAAAAGATGAGAGTTTAGATTTTGAGCTAGATTACAACACAAGCCTTTCATTAATTAGTTATTAAATGAATCAGATTTTTGTGTAATTTGATTTTTGCAGGATGCTGGTAACTTCCCAGTAATCTCTATGGGAGTAGATATGTTGGTCAAATATGGAATCAACTTGCTTAAACAAGAAAAGAGTCCCAACTGGAGGTCCATTGAGGTATTCCAGAGTAAAGTACAACCTCTAAAGGTAGGTGTCCAAAATCATCCTCTATGGAAATGTTATGATCACTAGTAGGTCTAGGAGTTGCACTTTTTCATGACTTGCGACTTGACTTGAGGAAAAATGACTTACGATTTGAACATATTTGGCATGGTGACATAGAATGACACTGTATGTCACTGAGCGTAACATGAATTTTTTTCACCACGAAATTATGTGACAACATGCGTCGAACTTGTCGTTCATGTATTTGAGATTGCATTGTGCTGTGAGCGGGATGGCTATTGAAAACCATTCAAACCAACATGGCATACTTGCAAGGCTTTCTTTATATTTATTCAAGCACACATCACACTTATAGTTAGTGTACATCAGTGCTTCCCAACCTTTTCTGGCTTATTGCTTCTTGCACTAGGGAGTTGTCCCTGTTTGCACCAAATGGCTTTGAGCAACTTCCCTACCCTCATGTCTGCAAAATATGAATGAAAATAAAAGAATGCCTCATATCTGTAAAAAATGAGTGACAAAAAAGAAAACAATATGGTAAAATAAAGGGTACATGCATCCTCAATTCTTTTTCAGAAATTTTCTGAAATATTTAACATAAGAAGTCATCCAATGGAATTTTCTTTGATCTTAAAAAAAGCATTCAGCACAATAGCCCATCACCTGTTACTGAAAAAATTAAGTACTAATGGATGTCGTGGTGACTGTATCGTAAGACACAAATTAGGTGCAGAATCCTTGTACTTCTGGTGGTAACGAAAGCCTTGCATGGATGGCTGCATAGCATTGCACAGAATTGCACTATCATATGTATAGGTCTATTGCATTACAAAACTTGAGAGAGGGCACTTCATTTATTCCAGTAGATTTGGTGGGGGGGAGGCTGGAACTGTCGCTCGAAGAGTGAATTGAACGTTAAAAAGTGGGTTATTTTGCAATGAAGTAAAGTGAAGAAAAAATAAAGTTGGTTTCAAAATACATTTTTTTTGGCGCGCTTTATATGCACTTTTTGCATGTGCCCATTGGTTATTACAATTGCAAACGGCCAAATAATTGCCATATTGGGATACTTCTGGTCTGTGTGGCCTTGCACATTCAGTGCCATAATAAAGGGATGAACATTCTGTTGCCTACAACTTTGTACAAAGTCTAGAACCTCAGGGCACTTCGTGCCAGTTCCTTACCAAGGCTTTTTCCCTAGATCCCACCTGGGCGTGTTTGGGACCCCATGGCCTTTATGGGGAAGTTTGTTGTACCCTTGCTGTCTGTGGCCCGTGGGTGGATTATGACTATCAAAACAGTCCGTCAGAGGAAAAAGTTCCCCACTCCTGCTCTAAATGATAGAGTATGTTTCAAAACTCCTTGGTGTATGTTTTGAAAATAAGCTAAGTTGGAAAGAGCACATCATTAATTTATCAAGTAAATTTTCTAAAAGCATTGTACTATATGTAGCCCCACTTAAATTGCACAATGCTTTTTTCTGTACCTTTACTACTGTGCAGATGTATGGGGCAATATGTGTCAATCAAATATTTCTATTGTATTTTCAAAACATGAAAAAGGTTATATGTACAGTATTATACTGTATGTGTTTGGTAATTTTCACTTAGTGCCTCAGAACTCTTTGAAACCTCTATTAAGACTAGACCCAATTATTGATTTCAAAACTACTCTGGTTAGTCTACGTTCCAAGTTTTCCATAAGTTCTTACCACAAACTTTGCAAAAATATTTTTATTTGTTTAAAATGAAGTGATAGCACTACACAAGACAAAGGGATAGTTTTATGCAAGAATATGTTAGAACAAGCAGAAATAACTTTGTATTTTGTTTTCAGGAGAAATACTCTGGAATTCACTTGATGGCAGTATAAAATATTGTAAGATGATGAAAGGTCTTATTCAGAGGCAAATGCATTTTCATCTCATTTGAAGTGAGCAGAAACTACTATTTGTTCTGTTTAACACACACTTTGAATTTTTGGAATAGCCCTTGGCATTGCTGAGAAAATACGTTCTGAAAATACGACATAACGGTTAAAAATCATATTTTCAAATGTCTCAATGAAAACAGGCGTGGCCTAGGTCCAGCTTGTGACATCACTGGCTGGAGTCATGTACAGCAGTTTACATGCGAGTATATGAGCTTCTTGTGTTGAGCGTAAAACTTTGATATATTGATAGATAGGTGGAGGGTAATGTTGTTGAAAGAGACGCCATGAACAGTAATACCGGATAACATAAACTTTAAAGATAATCATGTTGCATAACAGTTAAAATTAATTTTGTTTTTTTGATTCTGCCATGGCCAGTTTACTACCTCAGTGCGCAACATTACAACCCACCATGCTACTGCTGTGAAATGTGAGTAGACTATAAAGCCTGGTTAGGTTCAAATAAGTACAACATAAATAATATATGCCCAGGCTACGAGATGTCCGTTTCGCTGGAAACTTGTGTGGTTAGGACTGACATCGGTGTTCAGGCTACAACAATGGCAAGTTAAATTCAAACTCACTTTACTTCATTCTCTGAACTGGGAAGACCTTCGCTCCTTCCTGGTGTTGTGCTTAATGGAATAACCGGTACGAATTGTGGGGAAAGGGGTTACCTTCAGCTCTTTCCGAAATTCGAGAAATATGTGGTTTTCTTCCTCAAATTCACTAGCATAGACATGCTTTGAATATATGCAGCTGTGCAAGCTATGTGACAAGCCTAGTTCAACACCAGTAAAATCTTTACTTATCGTCCCCCTTATGGAGCCTTTAGGTCCACATGCTACCTATTTTTTATGAAATTTTCAAAAAATTGTAGTTTCATCATTATTTAACCTACAAACACCATTTAAAATTACAGAATAGACTACAGATGGCTTTTTGTGGTGCGTGTAATTTGGGAGACAAGTTTGACAAACAGGTCCAAAAATTTGGTTAAAATGCTCATTTCTTTTTAAAAAATGGCAAAAATCACAAAATTTTACATCAAAACTTCAACCTTAATGATCACACGTACCCTTCTGTCACACTCACGATCCCCACTTTTACTAAATGAGCCAAAGGTATCAACAGCACACTCTGGGTAGATTACACGTACTGAATATTGTGTAGTTTTCAAGAACATGTTGAAATTTCACCAAAAATGACCCAAAATTGGCTGTTTTAACTCCAAAAAAGGCAACAGAAGGAAATTATATCTCTGTCAATCATCATCTGATTTCAAAAATTTAAAATAGGAAAACGGCCTGCACAGGCCTGGCCTGGTACAGGAGTGTGGGAGTTTCTCAACAGGTGTAGTACCTTGTATAAATTCTGATCACATACGTAAGCCCTACGTTCAAGCATTGCTTTGAAAAATCCGCAAAATTCTTTGAATTCATGCAAGGATAGTGTAAATACTACTCTAATCCAAAGAAAACATATAGTTCAAATGGACTAGGAGGGATTCAAGGTAGGAGATAAGAGTCTTAGATTAAAATCTGAAGAACGTTTCTTGTAAAGTTTTGCACATGGTTAACAGTGTATGTAGCGTAATTTAGCCCTGTAGTACACGATACATGAGAGTGCAAAACACCATACATACAGTACAGTACAGTAAACATTGAGAAAATTGTGTGCGCGAAGGGTTATCGAACCTGACATAGGCTCGAAGACAAGATTTACAGCCTATGCACATTGGAAACAGGGTAAAACTGATCCTAGGGGTATTCTCTGTAGCATAACAACCATGCCGTGATGGTCCTTCTTAAAACTTCAACAAAGACACCTCATCAGATCAAAGGCGGCATGGGGTATATCTGGT
>WURT03093684.1:0-12632 GCA_009936505.3 Holothuria glaberrima
ATCTATTGTATTTCCTTCAGAGGACCTCAAATCTATTGTTCAGGTCCTCAGTCTGATACCAAAACAAACTCATACACGCACACATACATACATACACACGCCATCATGACCGCATAGGTTTCTCTTTCATCGAAACCAAAAAATGTAATTCAATTCTGGCTACTAGTATTGACAAAAAGTAAAAACTCGAGAAAATATTGCCCTAAATTCAAATACTTGGAGAACCCCTTGTCTAGGAGGTCCACAAAAAATAAGTATTAATCGTAAAATATTGCAACCAATTCTGAGGGCGCACATGTTATGCATCAGATTTTTGTTTCTCCTGAAAGATTTTAAAGCTTTCATTCACTGGCACCAATGGTGTTTGCACAAGTTGCAATTTTGTTATTTGAACAGGTTTTCTACCTTGAACTTTATTACTTTCATGGTACCCTTACCCAATGAGAACATGGTGAAATGTCAAATTTTGGCATCATTTAAATGAATTTAATCATCTTATGTTCAATTGATTCAAATAAACTCGCCCAATACCTTTACCTGTAATATGTTCTGATGACGTCTAGTAGGTACTGCACACCGTACAACTTGCGTAATTTCTTTCGGTTGTCTTTGATGATGTTAGACAGAAACTGAATGTGACCTGACCAAATGGAGAAAATGGAACAAATAATAAGTGGTTGTCATGGCAACTCCTTACAATTATTCATACAATATATTTAAACTTACTTTATCAAAATAGGGTTCCTACACATCCTCTGCACAAACTATCCATGACTCTACAAAACTTTCCCCAGATTTGTCATTCAGTGACTTAAAGAATATGTATTGCTTGCAGATCATTCAACATTAAATTTCCTTGCAAACTTTTTCACCATTTTGTCATGCAAATTTTTTTTACAACTGGTAAAAATTGTCTATTTTTTTGTGAAAGTTAGAAACCTGTTTGCTTTCCACCTTCTATGACTTTTTCAGTTTCAAATGGCTTAACAACTTTTCCAGATCTAACCGTTAGGATGAAGCATGTATACAACAAATCAAGACATATTCCATAGACACATACTTGGATCAATGTTACAGATCTAATGGAGTACCACTGAAATCAATATTAAGGAAACTATATCTAACATTATGGGGAAGTTTGAAAAAGTACATTTCCCATAAGTCTGACAAGTTTCTAGGGAATTTCCAAAGCAGGACTTGACTTTAAAAATTGGTTAATCCAGTATTTTACTCTTGTAGTCTCTAACATTTTGTATAAAACTGCCAAGAGAAATACTTTTTCTTCTGTCCATTGATTCATAAATTTAAGGCAGTAAATTTTGTAAGACAAAACAAAGTAACTTGTCTTTTATTACTTATTAAGATATTTGTTCATCGTCAAAATGAACAAATATCTTAATAGTACTGAAAAAGAACACAAAAAAGGAGGAAAAACTAAGGAAATACCTATCCTGACTGGAAAATCACTGTTGCTCCACAATCTGAAGTCAAAAAGAAGATGGCGGTAGGCACTTTTGATGAGAGACTCATTGCCAATGCAGACTGACTCAAAAAACATCTGTATAGCCATTAGTACTTTCACGTCAATGAGTTTAGGGTTCACCTGGTGGATAAATGAGAAAAGATATTTTAAATAACTTTAGTATGAGGTAAATAGTTGACAGCTTTTAAAAACTCAGATTTCTTATTTGCAAATTAGATTCAAATCGCAACAGCTACTGAACATTAATCTGGAATTCTTTGTTGTAAAATATCATGTTAAACCTATATGAACTAAAGTAGTGACAATTATTGCAGCAGCCTTTGTTATATGGAGGTTGTCAATTCAACTTAACCATTTTCAAAGTATGGGAACTTAACCACTTCACAGTTTGGTCTCCTTTTTATACCATCAACAATCCACAACCCCTTTACCCTTGCAGATTTGAACTTAAAGCTGTCTAGTACAACCTGCCCAGTGCATCTACATTTTCACCTGAATGAAACTTGTGAGGTACAAACTGTCATAATTTTCTCCAACGTGGACTGAAAAAAACCTATAATGACACTGCTGAAAGAGTATCAAAGTTTGGCTTGTGAAAAAGGGGATTTGAAAAAATTTCTGCCTCACAGTGAAGGGGACTAACAAGTAGGAGTTTCAAAATATTTCCTCAGGTGGCATGAAAAAACAGCCGTCCGGAAGAGTGTGCCCCAAATTTTGTTTGGTATCCCCTTGCCCCTCTCAAACCCAACGTTCTTTTTGTATTACATATTTATCTCAACCATACCTTTTGAAGTAGAGCAGCTACTGTAGATATACCCTGAGTTGTGTGTAGTAATTCCTGATTAATGTTGTGTCCCACACAGATGTTCTTCAAAAGATTCAGAAAACCAGCCACTTTATTCTTCTCAAGTTTACGGTCTGCACGATCTGAAAAAACAGAAAACAAAATTATGATAACTGGAATATAGAAATATACAACAAGTAGAAACCATGCGTACCTAATGAGAGGCAAAAAACTGGAATAAATATGTACATAGAATGTTTATAGCAGCACATGCCAACACTAACAGGCTTTCCAATTGTCTCTACCGTATAGGAATCAGCTTGCATCAGCAATGAATCTCTCATCAAAAGAGCCTACCTGGATCTTCTCTTTGACTTCATATTTTCACAGAGAGAAAGTGAGAGGATAGCTGTGGGATTGATTTTTAACCAGAGTGAGGAGGAATGAGGATTAAGCCATGAGGAGAGGCAAGACAGGTAAAAGGCTCCTGAATGCTTACTTTTATAAAACTTGTCCACCTCTGAATCTGACAGTATTTACACCTCATGATGCTGAAAACAGAAAAATGCTAGAGGGAAAGGTTGAGCTATTACCTGTTCTTGGTAGCACCTCCCAGTCCTCCAGGCTATCAGGGGTACCTGGATCCACCGGACCCTCTGCATCTACACCATCTTCAGGTTCATAATCATCATTGGCTTGTAGGGTAACCAACTCCAGTATAGGAAACAGGACTTGTACTCCACCTATGCAGTTAATCACATCCTATAAGGAAAATAAAAATGCAATGTTATGAAAGTTTATATTTCATCGAAAAGACAAAGCAATCAAAAAATTTATTTCTGTGGCCTTAGAAAAATGTTACTAGTTTTATAACAACTCTCTAGCCGAGTGGAGAAAAGAGACAACATGAGAAGCATAGAGCTTTAATAGCAGCAGGGAGGTAAAGAATTTCATCCCCAACCTGGTCAAAATCAGGAGAATTTTCTACTATTCAGAGGAATCTATAGTTTTCGCATTCGAACTGAACTCTCATGAAAGATGAGATTTGATCTACATTGTTGTGTTGATCATTTACATGACGTTAAGTCACAATTTAAAGGAACTGTCATAAACTATCAAAATTTAAAAATAAGGATTTACAAGATAAAATATGCAGACTTCAAAGAGACAAGATACCACTGACACAAAGCTAATTACAAGATGACTTCTTCACACATTCCCCAGAATGTTTCATAAAATCATATTTATGGATATAAGTTGAAGGCCATTAATGCTTCCATTGCTTAACACTAAATGGCTAGAACAGCTCACATTCCAGTCATCTGTTTGAGGCCTTCCTTTTCCAAAGAGGCAGATGTATTTCAGCATCATTTCAAAAGCATCTTCAAAGCATTGAAAACGGTCTCTTCAAATCCAAACACTTTCAAGGTTTTTATCAACGCTACAGGCAAACTGCCCTGTATTTGCCATCGCCTTGATTACTGTTTGTTTTTCAATAGCACACTTGTCACTAAGCCAAACACCACGGTTCGAAATAAACGCTGGTCCGCTGGCCATTTGCTACTGAAAACATCTGCAGGTGAGTGAAAATCCTCCTCTTGGTAGTCCAATTGGCGAGTTAAAAATCTGACTACCTCCTATCCACAGTAAAAAAATATTAACTTCAACGCACGATGAGACCTATTTCTTGCTAAAAATGATCTAAGTACGTTAGTTCCAACTCAAATACATGCCAGCTATCGAGAGTAGTTTCGTTCTTTACTACTCCTTTCCTTACACACCGATATGACGGACTGTAAATATGACATCAAATGTTAATAGGCATCATGAATAAGGAAGTGTTGAATAAAACAAATTTCTACTTCACCTTCTGAATGTGAAAATAGGCGCGCTAATGAAAATAGCTTGCGGACTACCCAGAACATTGGATCACTAGTCCGGCTGGCGAGTGAAAAAAAAGGTTAAGGAAACCCCTGCAAACACACATTTTGCCTGTCTACCAGTATGATGTTAAGGGGATGAAATGATGAATAGACTATACCTTTAGATCATAAGCACCACAGTATGTTCCACAAAGTTGACCTTCATAGACTCCTTGGGAAAGATCTGCACAGGTACTCTCTGTACATGCATTGGCATGGTAAAAGAGAAGCAATTTATTCTTCAACTCAGTCAGATCCGTGTCCTCGGACTGAAAGTTGCAACGTTCGTTTGGGCCTGAAATGAACAAAAATGATGCCAATTTTAGCAATTCTCATATATTTTGAAAAACATAGCCATCACCAAAAATTGAGGAAAGGAAGAAAAGGGGTCAGTGGATGAAACACAAAAGGCACTTTTCATTTTTATTTTCTCAAATCAGAAAAGATTACCCGGATTTCCTACTACGCTCAATACACCCTGCCCCCAAACCTCTCCCCACACCCTGAGATTAATACAACCTCCCAGTCAAAAGAGGAGGCTTGTTTTGCCTTTGCTGTCTGGAAATGTCATTCTACACTATATTTGCCACTTGGTCACTGAAAATGGCTATAACTCAAGCCAGTATAAATTGTGACATGTTTCACCCATCTCAGCTATGTGGTCACATCTTTGACAAGCTTAGTAGCATGAAAACTGATACATTTTTCACACTACTAAGCAAATCTGGATGCATTTCAGGGCACCTCAGGATTTGGAGATGCATTTCCTAAAGCTTATTTGCGATTAAAAATAACCCTAACGGATGCATCTAGTACCCATCTCCAACCTACTCTTGAATATTCATTAGAAAAAAGCCATTCCCCATAAAACTAGGCCTACCATCAACTATTTACCACTTCAAAATTGTGACCGCTTTACTTTTACTGATGACAAACACCTGCAAAGGATACAATTTTATTTTGAAAAGTCTCTATGACAAAGGCCCAAAAGTAAGCTATACAAGTAAACCCAAAAGGATTTCTGCTCACTTGAGGATCTACAAACCAAGACAGGTCACAATATTGTACAGTGATCAAAATGTAGCCTTCAGACATCTGAAAAATGAGCACATCATGTGTGGCTTTGGTAACAGAGACTGATCATACCTGGAGTATTCAAGGGCATATTTGATAGAAAGGATGAAAGGTGGGTGAAGCAAAAATAGAACTATTTAAATAATTCATTTACATTCACCTCTTAGACTTGAAATATAAAAATAGATTTAAAATTGTACAGAATATATATGATGAGATGAATAAAGGGGACTACTGGAAAACAAACAAGCTGGTGTGTTGGATTCCCTTTCAATGATGTGGGCATGCAGGTTTAAAGAAACTTGACTCTAAAACACTGCAATCTCATGTATAATCATGATAATTCATTCAAGTATTTACAAACATGAATGATTCATATCTTGTTGCATGTCACTTCATGAATAATTCATATTCTCATGCATGTTGCATGAACTACTCAAATGTAAAGCATAGACATGCAGGTATTAGGCACATTACCAAAACAGGCTGCAGCATGCCTGCTGGCTGGCTGGCTAGGTAACAACAATGAAAAGCTTTTCAGCTCTGTCTGTAAAATAGTAATCACAGCAAATAAGCCCTTTTGTTGTTTTTTATGGTCCAACCACCCAACAGGCAGACTGCAGGTTAGTGCCAGGCTTGGACATAGGTGCCCAAGACAAAAAAAGTTTCAATGAGCCAATAAGAAAACAGCCCTCTGACATGCATAAATAGCATGATCCAATCATTTATAAACACCAAATTCCTGTCTTCATTCTCAACTTGCAACTTACTATGGTACTGCCTGGGTGTTTCTGCCAAAATCCAAAGTGGGCAAACAAAAAACAGGGAACAATGATAATGTGGACATGACTTGATAAATCACTACGCTGCAAAATTCTTAAGTTGGTGAAATGAAATCAAATCTTGGTGGTTTGTTCAGAGCAAACAAAATATGAAATGAAAGATAAACAAACTGAAAAAAGTTAATGGAAACACTTGGCAGCTAAAATATTGATTATACTCCTAGTATTTTTTGCATTTATTCATTTTTGTAAATGCCCCAAAAAGTTCTTAGTCGTCATGTTTATGAATAAACAACAGACCAAATGATTCAACCAGGTTGACCCATCCTCTGACTACTTGTCATTATGTTTCCTGTACTTTCTGATGTCCAAAGTTATATGAAGACAAGCCATTGCTTCACAGTTACCACTAACTTGAGAAAATAAGTATGACTAAAGCTGAGCAATTACCAGTGTTCGATACTAGTATCAGCCAATATTCTTTGTTTTTGTCTTGTATCGGAATCAACAAAATACATTTAAAATGAGATAACTAACTGCTATTGCTCCACCTACACATATTAGAGATCTTGGTTGGACTGTGAGTCCCAGCGTAAAACCTCATGCAAATGGAACAATGGTATGTGGTAAAGCACAGTGGCCTAAGTTTTGGTGAAGAGTACGTTAATTTCACAGATACTGGTATTGCATCTGTATGAGCAGAGTGAGGATTGAAATATCTGATATTGATAAAATTGGTTAGCTGTATACTGCTTAAACACTGATTAAAGGAAGAACAACTTAAAATCATCACATCTTGTACTTTCTGCCTCACTAAACACGAATATGCTACCTATACTTTGAGAAAGGTGGTCAGTCTGAATGAACTTGTTTTGATACAATTGCATGTCTACTCTCACACACTGATTCCACATCTAAATCATGATTATACCATGGAACACTGAACCAACATGTCCATTCAAAAATGTGTAAAAGTCCCCAATCTCCCTCCCCCTCCCATAATCCAAATGCTAATTAATTTCAATTAAGTGGCCAGTAAAATTTCTACAGTTTAAGCTTGTATAGGTTTTGAAAGGACTTTTACAGCCTGGTTATAAATATAAAAGTTGCAATATGTAAAACAAGTTGTTGAAGCCAAAACTGTAAATGGATTCATGGTAGTATCCAGTGGAATTGAAACTTATTTTGGAAAGTCTATGCTACCATCCAACTTATCATCCTTATTACTATCTTGGCAAAAAAAACCTACATGGGGGCCATAAAATCCTCAAATTTCAGGACCATCCACCCAAAATTGAAGCTACTTTAAAGGTCATACAAAAATTAAGATTTTTTTCTGAACCTTTTCCATTTTCCCCAACTGCCATGAGAACTCTGCTTACCTGCAGCATGCAATTTCTTGACCTGAATAGGCTGAATTGAGTCAGAAAATACACAGGCACTTCCCATTTGACCTTGCAATGACCTGGGACTTCCCCATTCCATGTCTTTCATGTCTACTGGTATTGTAGTGCATGACGAGGCATCTGATTGGTTCTTGGGGCTCTTGATGCTTGGTAATGAGATTGAGTGTGGGATGGGGAAGCCCCTGAATCCATCCCTACTTGGAGACTCAACATCCTTGTTGATTTTATCTTCATCTCGAGGGCAGCTGATGCTACAAGATGTGAATGGCTGGGAAAGAAAACAAAATAGTGATGCTAGGAAGCCCAATTCATTATCTTGATGAAAATGTGTACTTGTAAATTTTTTTTTTTGGTGAGGAAGGGGTGGGGTGGGGGAAATCTTGCAAATTTTGAAAAGTTCAGTTCCTGTCCAAGGGGTAAATCTGATCAAAGGAGCTTTACTACACATGTCACATTCTTTTTAGTATCTGGTCTAGGTGGACATTTTCTTTCCAATTTGTTTTTCATATAAAGTAACTCCTAAACTATGCTTCTTTCTTAATAAATTTCTCTGGCCAGAAATAGGCCTTAATGCTCTTCACAAAGTTTCACTTCAATCTGTCCTTTCTAAAATGTAGAGACTACACTTACCATGCAGTCAGTGCAGAAGTGCTCATGGTTAAGTGTTTACACAATGTATTACCATTCCTTCTCTGCCCTACTCTCTTATACTCAGCACCAAGCAAGGGCAAAGGGCCCCATACATAAAGCATTTGGCATGACCCAGGGCTTGAACCACAGCTACCTGGTTGAAGGGTTGATCTGCTCTTATCGCCAAGAAATTTAGTTGATACCTAAGCTGTGGGCCTCTTCTTTTACTCTCATTTTGTACAGAAGGCCTGAGCAAGATTGGTTTGGAAAAGTTTAATCTCATTCCAGTGATTTTTTAAGCACACATTAGCATGGTTTGCACAGTTTCTCGGCTGGAAAGTGGGTATCATACTCCAGTTTATATAAAAAAAATTTGAGAATGATGTAACACATAAACATATGATAATCACATTTTGATATGGCGCTAAAATTCTGACGCTTAGTTAAAATTTTTAACTTGGTCCAAAATTGCAGTACGGTGGTAACACTGTCATGTCCAGGAACACTATGAATAGTCTTCCCCTTGATGGTAACAACCACAATTGTGACAACCAAGTAACAGGTTGGTTGTCCCAGGGGTAACCTAATTTCACAATAGATGAAAACAGATGGCACCTAGAGCATCTTTAAGATTTCCCTTCTGACAACTCGATTTTCATTCTAAGAACCAACAAAGTCAAACAAGTTGTCCAATGGACAACCATGAAATTTTCTTAAAAATGGACAATCATGTACTTTTCTCTAAAATAAAGGCCCTTGATGACAGTTCTGTAAAATTGCCTAATACTGATGGTCTCATATTTCAATTTCTTTTTAATTATCAAAATGGTAGTTACCAGGAAATACCAGACAGGAACTGATTGATAATGAAATTTGTTCTCAAACTATTATTCTGACAAAATACAAACTAATATTTGCGAGAAAGTAGGCAAAATATTGGTACCTCTGCTACTGATGGAAATCTCAGTGGAGTTGTGTGTCTAAGGATGCCGTCAATGTAAATCTGCACCTGACTTTGACCAAACAGACGTCGAGTTGAGATGTGTGTGATGGTGATTGAATGCTGCAAGATTAATTTTCCAAATGAGATATGTTTAAATTATGGTACTTCCATTAAACAAATCAAAGTATTCTTTACATTCTAGAGAATGTGAAAGGCTCTTTTTAAAATGGTGGGGAGGGGGGAGGTGGAAGGTGGGGGGGGCTGGCAGGTGCTGAAGTAAGATTTGAAGAGACATACATTTGTCATACTTCCACCAAATGGATACATTAAAGCAAATATTTTTTACACTATTAAGAATATGAAAGGCTCTTTTCACATTGTGGTGGGATGGGGGCATTTAGATGGAAAAGAGAAGTGAAAGGCTGCATTTTATAGAGGAGAGGGGGAAGGAATGGGAGTAATACTGAAAGCTGGATGAGTGTCTTTAAGAATGTTGTCACTTTGACAATTTCTCAGCAGTTTTTTCACATTTTTAAATATGAGTGAGCCCATTTTTTAGGGGGTGGAAAGGGACTGGGTGGGGGGATAAGGGAAAGGGCACTGATAGAATATTTTGTCATCCATATTCATAGCTCTCAATAACTGGTCTAATGAGGGAAGAAATTGATGCATATTTTCAAGAGGCTAAGAAAACTTAACATGTTCATATAGGTGTAAAAACCCATTTTCACTGACAAAAATAACTGAAGTTGTTAAATTTGCAAATCAGCAAATTTACTTCTTCCATTTTTTTTTATTTCAAATAAGTGTCAAAGCTCTAAATTCTTAACTTAGCCAACCAATACCAAGTAATAATTTCAATATTAAGCAGTACATGACAATGCAAGCTAAAAAAGAGCCTCAATTGTCAAGTCAGGCTGCATCAAGGATACATACTGGCTGTATCCAGGCTGTACTTCTACTAAGTGAATGAAAGTTAAATGGGTAAGAACAGTCAGCTTATCCCCCACTTTTACCAAGAAGTGGGTTTTCTGTTTGCCCAGAGAATTCTTTCTAATACGAGAACCCAACAGCAAAGACACACTCTTCTGTCAAGTCAGACTGCAGCAAGGCTGCAACCAGGCTACAGTAAGGCTGTAACCAGGCTGTACTTAGTAAAGGATGTGTATAAAATGAAAGAGCTCTGAATAACCAACTCACCCAACCATTATCAAGTACTGGGTTCTCTGTAAGTGCTGTAGAGGAGAATTCTTTCTTTTGTGAGATGCCAACAACAAGAACACCTTCCATTGTAAAGAAAGCCTCAAAACCAACATCAGTACTGGTATAAAAACTGAAAGTGAATTTAGAAATTTGATTTGGTTAAACTTATCAATACACAAATCAAATTTATCACATATACTTTAAACATTCATTTACACATTTAAAGGGAAATATTGCACTTTCACTGAATCAACATGGCATGGACAGGTCATAAACTCATTCATGTCTAATATCATATGACGTCACCGCTGGTTGGTAAAAGATTTGATAAGGTGCACTTAAACTGTTGTCACAATGAAAAGTGGATTCTAATCTGTCTAGTTTCCACGTGCAATTGTGCAAGAATTTACATACACAAAACCTAACTTGCACGCATATTGTCTTGCACATTTTCTATGCTAACCAGTCTATAAATTGCAATAACCCTGAATGGCCTAAGAGCTTTTATCATTACTAAACTATCAGGACTCAACATTAAACTCTAACAATAGCTTCACTTCCTCAAAAATTGTGCATTACAAGAGATGTGAATAATTGCATCATTTGAAAATTTTAGCTGGAGTAAACATATTACTCATGAGCTACAAAACAGTGAATTTGTTTTCAGTGAGGATGTGATTTCTTGCAAATGAAGTTCCTGAAGTACCTTCTTTTGAATTACCTGTCATTTTCAATCTGTAAATCACATTTTTACGGATATGAACATTTTCTATACCACAAATTTAGTATTTCCCTTAAAAGTGTAATGATCCTAAAAAGACTAAATTATACTTATCAACTCAGTATTCCTAATGCATTTATAGTAGGCATAAATCATTTCTTCCATTGATAAAATAATGGTTTTAAAATTGAGTATTTAGAAAAGTTGTCAAAGTCTACCACATGTAAACAGTGACACTTAAATGGAAAAAAATGATACTTTAAGAAGAACAGATAGTGGAAAGGCGAAACAATTGCAAAACAGCCAAATGAAATGACTGAAGTCAGTGCTTGAATTTGCACTTCATAACTGGCTATCTGCTTGTAGAATTTTACAAGTGAGAACAGAAAACAGAAGGTACTGACATTTTCAAGTGAGAGGAATTATATTTTACTGGAAATGGACAAGTCAGACCACTTTAAGGTAACATAAACAGCACTTACAGTGTCCATGTTCTCCTACAGATAACTACAGCCCAAAAAAGCAGAAAAATAAATTTTGCAAGTCCATAATTAGACTGACTATTGCATTGAGCAAAAGAAGTGGGCTATATTTTAATCTAGTTGACTCTTTGTATTACTTACATATTTAGCTGGTTGGCACTTCAACCCACTAAGGATTTTAGCCCCCAGGGCATTTCGATAGTAGCAAACAGTTTTCATATTTGAATCCTGGACATTAATTATAATTACTTACCTATAAAGCTGCCTCCTGAAACGACCTCTGTTTAGAGTTTTAGCAGAGAGTGGAGTACTGTTTAGACAAACCCATGTGTGGAAAGTAAAACCACTTCCTGGCCACTTCTTGATGGTTGGAATGTGAATACCCTAGGACAAAGAAGTCATGTTAGAATCTTGTGAATTTTCTTTTCTAAAAGAAGAACTTTAACCATTTACTAGATGGTAGTTGATTAAATCATAAGATATTATCCTAAATATGTCAGCTTTTAATTTCCTACATTTTTGAATGGGTGTACCGTCAGTTACGGCAGTGAGCTCAAAGACACATTTGATTGACACAAATATTTCCCAAAGATATCCACTGTAGAGTTCCTTCCTTCAGATCACGATGCAACCCAACTGGACTATTGTGCTGCCAATATACATGTAGCGTGCATGCATCTACAACTGCGACTGGCAGTTTTCAATCCTGTCGCCTTCAGTCAGAAAAACTAAAATGTTCGTATCTCCTTACTGGAGTGTGCAGCAGTTGTAAGATTGAAGTGATTTAACCAATCGGGTACCATCAATGCGCACCAAGCTGAAAAAGACGTGTCAAATACCATAGTGCAACCCCATCAAAAAGTGCTGGCCAGTTGTGTAGTGTGTGTACATTGTCAATGGTGCTGAAAAAAGAAACACCAACTAAAGGGATTTAGGTCATGATAATATAGTTGAGCTGGGTCACGCAATCTTGTGTAGTGGGCAGCTGGTTTAATTATCACAAAAAATAAGTAGGGTAATATTTTAAACTGCTGGTCATAATTTAAAACAAATCTGAAGAGAAAAGAGATGTATCCTACTGTATCATCTTCTTGAAAATCAAAATAATGGTAGGCTCCTCTTCTAGTTTCTTTTCTTGCGATGGTGGAGAGGGCATGCATCAGTCGAGAACAAAGTGGAGACAATGTCTCATCATCGGGTCC
>WURT03093695.1:0-12632 GCA_009936505.3 Holothuria glaberrima
TTTTCAGAATTCCTAGTATAGTAGTTGTGGACTATTTTATTAGTGTGAAAGTGATTCTGGAAGAAAGGAGGTAATAAGTCACGACTAATTTTAAACATAAACATACCCATCTGGTGCTTATAGATGTCAAAGACATTCAAAATATTGAATTCTTTAAAGAGATCAGCGATGTTAGATTTATATTCAGAGGAGATAATTAAGCGACTTGCTCCTAATTGTAAGACATAAAGTCTATTAAGGTATGCCTGGAAAGTGTTTCCTCAAGCAATATTTCAATAAGATAAGTTGGGAAGAATAAGAGTATTGTACAGAGATTAAAGGATACGACGAGGTATAAGGTGCTTGATTTTATGAAGGACGCCTATAGTCTTGGAGATTTTGTTACATAACAGATCACCGACTGCATGGCCAGGTGGTTAGAGCATCCGACTTGCAGCCGGAAGGTCTAGGGTTCGAATCCTGGCCCGGTCATACCGAAGACTTTAGAAAATGGAACCTACTGCCATTACGCTTGGTGCTCAGCATAAGCAATGGAGTAGGGAAAACAAGCCAGTGAGCCACAACTGGAAAAAAGGCCGTGGACGGCTCGACTTAAACCAATTGGTTAGAAACCGGCCCGTAAAACCTATCTTAATCTTACTAACTAACTAACTACATAACAAATGAATGTGGTACTTCCAGGTCAGGTGGGGATCGATAAGAAGTCCTAAAAACTGTACTGAATCGGATTGGGTGACGATGGGGGAGTCAATACAAATACTTAGATTGGGTGGTTTCTTTCTACTAGGTTGGAAAAACATGAAATGCGTCTTTTTGACATTCAGAGAAAGTTTGTTAGCTTTAAACCAGTGACACACACGAGAAAGCTCAGCTTTAGTATAGACGCATTAAAGAAGGGATCGGCTGTTCTAAACAAAATACTAGTATCATCTGCAAAGGGTACGAATTTAAACTTATTGAAAAAGGGGAATATCATAATATAGATAAAGAATAAAAGGGAACCTAAAATAGACCCCTAGAGTACACCGCAAGTTATATCATTAAATGATAAAGAACAGTTATTAATACATACAAGTTGCTCACGGCTAGACAGATAACCTACAAACCAATCATGGGCTACACCTCTAATTCCATAGATGAGTAAGTTTACGTGAAAGAATGCTGTGTTTTACGGTATCGAAGGCTTTAGATAAAAACACCCAAAGTAATTTCATTGTTGTCAAACCCAGTAGTAATGTAATTTTTTTAAATCTAGTGTGGCCATGAACGTAGAATAGTTCTTACGGAAGCCGAATTGGTTGTCTGAGGGGAGCTTATATTTTTCCAGGAACTGACGAAGCTTTTTATGCATTACACTTTCGAATATTTTGGAGACAGCAGCGGGGCGGCTTTGTTCGGTAGTTTATTAATCACGCTTATTATTTCACAGATATTTGTCGGTAAGGGAAAAAGAGTAAGGATTTGAAATTTTGGACTTAGGGTAAAGGTGGTAGAAGGATGATCAGGAATTTTGTAAGCCAAATTGGGCCAATACTAGTAAAATAATCATTTAAGGCGTATGCAATTTCGTTCTTATTGGATATAATTTCATCGTCGATGTTAAAGGAAAATCTAGTATTCTTCTTTTTGTTAGATCCAATTATATCTTTAATAATCTGCCATGTTTTAGTCAAATTATCTTTATTATTATCAAAAAGATTTTAGGTAGTGCATTCCTTTGGCCTGTCTAATAATTTTAGCTAATTTGTTCTTGTAAACAGTAAATTTGGTTTTGTTCCTCTCAGTAGGCATATTAAGAAAATGTTTGAAGAGTTTGTTTTTAGTTTTTATAGATTTCAAGATACAACGGGTCATCAAAGGGGAATAACTTTTCAGTTTACCTTTTCGGAATCTTATGAACTTGCAGTTCTTGTTTTACAACGTAGAAACAACATGAATGAAATTATTATACGCACTGTTAACATCAGAATTATTGTGGATAAAATTCCAGTCTACTGCACGAAGTTCATCAGAAAATTTACTTAATGAAGTAGGAGAATGAAGAAGGAGAAGTGTCTCTTTTAAAGAAAAATTTATCATTTCGTATAGAAGACTTGGGATGAAAGCTTGGATGAATTACGTAGATAGGTCAGTGATCACATATATCACACACAATTATAACAGAGGTAAGTTGTACACTATGGTTATTACATGCCTTCCCTTCTTGTCGTATTTACCTCTAGCTAATGTAGTAATCTTAGTTAATCCCATCTTTAATGCATATACATTGCAAACTATGAGTGTTTTTTTTCCTGCCCGCTCTACATAGCTTAATAAATTAACCTTGAATATAAATTGAAGTGTCACTCTCTCCATGAATTTTGCTGAGGCTGGCGTCTGATTGATAGGAGGCCAAAGGTCCTTAACGATCATTTATTGTTCCAGTCCTTTAAAACATTTGCAGTTATTTCCTTAGATACACCATCATCAACTAGTTCATTCCAAAATTTTCCGAATTCTGTTAAAGTATATATGTCTTCGGGATTCTCATCTGGCATATTTGGGTCTTATTTTATATGAGTTAACCCATTTTTCTCCTTTCTAACCACTTCTATTATTCCATCCATTTGTACACCAATTTCGTATATATTATGTTGTAAACGGTTAGCAGGTCCTATCTAATGTTTCTCTGTTCTGGGAACATTACATTTAATTCATTCGAACTTTCTTCATGAATTTTGTCCTTCATTCTTGATATTAATCTTGTCGTTTTCCTTTTACACGGTCCGCTAAATTGATATCTTTCTTCCACGTAAGGTTTCCATACTTGTACTGCATTGTCTAAATGTGGTCTAACCGGAGATTTATACCAATTCAGAAGCGCATTCTTATCACAAAGTCTGTAAAATTTCTCCTGATTTATCCAATCACTCGGTTTGTTTTTCTACCGACAGCACATTTTTTACTAAAGGTCATTTCTTTACTTTTTAAATACGGACCATGATCCGTAACATATATAATTAGTGTTGTTGTGTGTGAACAACATTTGTGAGGATTTACATATTCCATAGAGCTTTTTTTAATATTCCATGTTCTTCTTCGCTCTCTGGTACTATTAAAAACGTAGCTTAGTTTTTCTATTGGGTTTCTTATTTTTTGTTGACTTTTTATGTGTAACAAAGGTGTGAATGCAAATAGACCTGCTGCAAATTTATAATTAGTTTGTAGTTGAGTGGTGCACAGCATTGTTGTTCGTTTTTTTTTTTTAACTTAGAATAACAGATTATAAATGTACTCATTAGTATTTATCCACTAAAACTATATCATCACAGAGCAATGTCGCACTTTCTGCAAAAGTTCTATGAGATCAGATGTCTGATATTTAAATTCATTATGGTAGACACCCAGCTGCTCCAATCAATTGAAGCTTAGGTCATCCAGAGGCAATTCCAAATATACTGATTACAGATAACTTAAAAATATTCAGAAAACACAGAGAATCACTGTACAAATTTTCCGTTTAAAAAAAATGGAGGTAAAATACCCCAATGTTTGACTTGAATCACTGATATCAAATTGAGCATAAAATTCACAGTAGATATCTAGTAAACAATATTTAGATAATACTTTTTAAATGAACACATACTGTAATTTACTGCAACTTTTGAAACGAAACACACAATGTAAAAGTACAGCATCAAAATGCAATAAATTATTATACAAAACAAATACCTTGATTCTTTGCATCACCATGTTGTCTATATAACTACGGTTTTTAAAGTTCTGAAAGGAATTTAGGTAGTAGACACCTTTATGTTTAGAAGATAGGCTCATGTCGTTGTACAAATTTACGTTCTGGGTGATGTAGAAAACGGCACTGATGGGGTGCTGGAAAAATATCTAAAACAAAGGTTTAGCCATTCAGCTACAACGTTTTGACAATTTCGAGGGACATTTTGGATTTTTTAAAACCACAAAACGCTCAAATTGAAAACTGCAGCCGAAGCTCAGTTAGTAATGGCCTTGACTGATGGTTAAAATGTTTAAACCTAAGGCTTGTATATTGACAGCATGCACAGCAAAACTCGAATCTTATGTTAAAAGATTGAATGGATAAAGATTTCCTTTTTTTTCGAAAACTCTACCTGTGTTATGGCTGGTGTGATTAAAAAATACACTGTAAAGAATAAGTTTTTTTACGCATTTAGTGGGCTAAGTCTGTCTTTCCTTGCATTGGCAACAATCGTAAAGATATGGAATAACAGAATTTCAATAAGCCATATTCCATATCCTTTTGCCCTACCTCTACTAACCTTTTGTTATCATAAGAAACAACCAAACAAAATGAAACGAAAAGCAAAAACGAGAAAAGGCGTAACATCACTGTATTCTATACTTTATTTTAAATTCGAGTGATTGTTTCAATCTTCTATTCACATTTTAATACCGCCTCTCCTGAAGCCTCTACCGCGGGACGGCGTTTTGAAACCGCTCAACCTCTCCAGTCGAGATCAACTTCCTACGCATTTAGTCCATATTCCCACTTTCAAAAGTTGAGGAGATTACCTTTTTCAGAGCACTAAGGATAAGAGAAGGTTTTTTTATTGTAGCTTGCAATATAGCTGGTTCAATAAAGTTCATCTCGAAAATGATAATGGAACCTGCGACGTAATGAATTAAAATGTTGGGAAATGTCTTAAAGCACACCGAAGGTCATCTCACTTCAAATGGTGTTCAGGGTCCTTAGTGAACTCCCAGATCCCACACTTGTCGTGCCTAGCACGATTTGCACTTGAAGAAGTTCTAGTCAGAGTCATGTACCACTACATTCGAAAGGCTGTTGACGCTCTTGGTATTTCACAACACATTCTCACTTTATTTTCTCCTATGGCTTATTGATAATATTGCTCATTATTTTAAGAATTCTTTCATCTTTGAAGAGAGCGTTTAATTTTACTAGATATGAAAAGATGAAACTCTCCTGCATCTTTTGAAGTCATTGAATTTTTCTCTGGAAAACCCCTTCAACTTGTTTTCTTAAACTTATAAATAAAGACAACAGTTCAACATAGTTTTATGTTTTTTGTGTTTAATCCTAAAGCAATGAAAAATGTAGCCATCAACATGTGCTTCTTCACTAATGTTTGCACAACTATAACTTAGATTTTTTGTGTGTTCTTCAGAACTGCATACGCGGAGCAAATAATACTTGTATTGGCTGTACATTTTATGAAATAGCACAGCTGATAACACAAGTTAGTGTTATGTCTGCAACACTTATGTGCAAATATTTCTATCACAATTGTACTTTTCGTAAGTTAATTTATAAATCATAGAATGATTGAACCTGGCTTAGTCATTAATATAAGCTTAATTGTGAGAAATTTGGATATGAAACGTACATAGCAAGTCCGAAAATCCTAATACCTTCCATTGTGCTGTTTGCTGCAGATGTTTTTCTTGAACTGTTTCAACAAGCTTTCTAAACCTTTTGTCGATATTGATATTTGAAAATCAACTGGAATTTTAGTAATAAGCAATGAACGCCTCATTCAGAGGTTCCTTTTCTAACATCTATAGAAACTGTGATAAAAACTCACCGTGAGTTCTCGTCCGAGGCTTCTTTCGAATATAATCCGCTAAGTAGGAATGTCCAGCTGTTGATGACTTCTACAATCTTAATATATAGACTGTCATTATTCCCTGCACAAGCAATACTTCCCCTTATACGTATAACACATAGTTCTTATACCGTAAAAAATTCCATACAGTAAAGAAATAAAGGAAATTATTAACCTGTGGTAAGTTCTGTTTGTTCAAAGGGGGAGATACCTCCCTGGTTCAACGTTGCAGAAAGGCTCAATCATGCGCATTTCATAGAAAGATGCCTTACAATCTATTAGTCACAAAGATATTTTGTGTTTCTTTAATGGTAATGAACGGAGTCCGTAAGTCAAATGATCGTGGAAAAGGTTTTAACACTGGCACCTCCTAATACTGATTGTATGTTAAGCCTTGTTAAACACATTCAATATATTATTTGTAACGCGAGGACTATAACGTACAAAGAGTGTCCAGGATCTGTTGTAAAACTGAGAAATCTAACCCATTTGGCACAATTTGATTTCAGTCGCCCTTTTTGTAAGAGAGAAATGTTTCTCATGGCTATTAAGCAGGGGAACAAAAAAATAAATAAACGTACAAACCCCTACCTAAGTATCATTTTGAAATCATAATTAATATCCAGACCTGTAATAACTCTGTTTATGAGTGTAAAGAGACACAAGGAAGCGTTGGAATGTGTTAGTTGTAGAAGCGAAATAAAAACAGATGTTCGAGATTTGCTTGAGGATCTAATATTTTAGGTCTAAGATGAAGTAAACAGTTAGTTAAAGGCTACCGAGAGTTGTGGTGATTGTGTTGCTGAGAGCGTTTCCTTGTTCGTTGGTGTTTTGGGCAAAATTAAATTAAATTGGAAAATTTTCCCAGACGTGTAACCAAACTTCCCCTTGGGGGACCATGAATCGTTTGTCTCCCACTCCTGTCCGTTCTTCACACTGGAAAATAGGTAATTTCAAATTGAATCCTTAACCATGATAAAACTCTGAACCCAGATGAGGCCAGCTTGTTAAAATAACTTTAATGCGCCTTTTCTGCGTGTCACCTAATAGAACCTGGACGGTAAGGTATTAATCGAAAAACGGATTTTTGTTTCGCCATCCTTATTTTGTCACTGCCTTTAAGCTTTAATTCATCAAAATGACTGGCTTTACCCAATACTAAGGCCAGCAAGAGATATGGTAAAGTTACCATTTTGTGTTGTTTTCAGCCCGTATCCAATTTTCCTTTGAGATATTAGGTAAATGTTTCATTCTATCTATTTTCTAGTATGCAGAACGGGCAGGAGTGGGAGACAATGGTCCCCCAAGGGGAAGTTTGGTTACCCGTCGGGGAAAATTCTCCAATTTTATCGAATAACCATACTGGGTAAAGTACGTAGTCGCCGGCGACTACCATTGGCTTTGAGAACTTACTTGATTTTGCTCTAAATTAGGTCCAAATTACCTTAACCTAAAATTTTTTCAGTTGTAGTTAATAAGAGCTCAAAATTTTGGGCAGATGGCTACCAATTGTAGTTCAAAATGATAGTTTGTGGAACAGTTGCATGGGCATAGCTAAAAAAAAAATCGCTAACGTTACCGAGTAAGAATAAGACATCAATGTAAGAAGGATACGAGCAAAACGCGTCTTAAAACATCAGGTCTGAAGTCATTTTAAGTTAACAAACGGCTTGCTTTACATCACACTACTCAAAAGTTATTAATTTGATAACCAAACTAATAATGTACGCCATATTATTTTTTTCATATCTTTGAAAATTTGCTAAAGATTTTGTGTAGCTCTTCCCACTTGTGAAAAATTATGTTTGTACAATGAACGTGTGTGGGGTTTATCTCCCTGTGCCCCGGAATTTCCCCCATGTGTAGTGTATATATCACACTACAAACTATGCAGCAAAACCCCCCCCCCCCCCCCCCCCTTGTGTGATCCAGGTGGCTAATGCACGCATGGTCAATAAAGATGTGCAAAGGTATGCAAGAGAGATAACAGTTGGCTTTAGCCAAGCAGAGTTAAATTCGATAAGTCATGACTGAACGTAATGATGATGGTCAGAGAACGCTAGAGGCACTTAGCTTCAGTTTAAAAAACTAGGAAACGAGTGCGATGTAAACGTGACAAGCTTATAGCTTAAAGTTGTGGTAACATGCCATTGAAAAGAACTGTTTTGTTTGGCAGTTAAAGAATAAAATACCTCATGAAAGATCGGTTGGGATTATTTCAATTTTTACTGTGCTCAAGATAAACTTCTTCAGAGTTTGATGATGTCTGGAGTAACTCGTTGTTTATGCAATAATGATGACGTAAAGTGCTACACAGTGTAAGCATTTCTTGTTTCATCCTATATCAATAAATTATCTGTTTATTTTTCATCAGATAGCTTATAGTCTATTGTACGGTATAAATATTTTTGAAGAAATCAATTTTATCTTCCACAATAAGCCATTAGAAAATACCGATGCTAAAAGCATTCTTAAAATAAAGATGTATCAAATTTGCACATTAAAGTCATGTCCATTCAGGTTACAAGTGGGATATAGAAATAATCATGTAAAACTGTCAATATTTGACACATTTTTATTTGAACAGGGGATTTTCTCTTGGAATTTGATTACTTTTTATATCAAACATCCAACTGCATTATTTTTATGTCACCAGACCTTTAAGCAGTTTCAGAAATTCAAGAAGATCTGAATCAGGCTAGTCCAATGAATCATAAGGATCAGTCGTTTGCTGTAAAGGGACAGGAACGATATCACATCAATGGCGTCCATGATCTGTAAGAATAACTAAGGCACATGAATTTAATGTGCTCCCTATTGGCAAACGTTTGAAACTAATCACTATTTGCTACCTTAACCACCATTTTCTCCTCGAGATGAAATGCATTATGGGAATTCTGTGTCGTCATCCCGGCACATTAATTGGACATAGTATTGAATTTCTTTCTGATACTGACGCCGCTAAAGGGAATATTTAGCAACTTTGTTTATTATGCGCTATACACATATTCAAACATTCCAACAGTATCAAATATCAAAGAAAAACAGGGCATTCAATTATGAAAAAAAAAAACAAAAAACAAAAGGAATCTGAGGTAATGTGCCCATTTTATATAACATTCTGTGACCTTCTTGAGTTAAGAAAAGAGTATTTCTATGGGGTTTAAATGGCATAAACTGGAATGTTTTTTCTTTCGCAAGAGACCCTTGTAAAAAGTCACCGGAAAATGCCTTTAACCCAAGTTAGAAAGTGAGGAACGTGACGGAACCTCCAATATAAAGCAGATGTTGCAAGAAACAACGTTTTCCTCATTGTGCAGTTTACTTTAACATATCAGGAAGTAATAAGGTTTTGAGGTAAGTGTTGCAATTTTTACGAATGGCATGTATTTTTCGTTTTATTTTTTGTTCTTAATATTCTCACATTACTTTTTTTACAATGACAATCGCGGGAGTGACTGATAAAATATTAGCCCATCATTATTTACCTTTTAAAAGTGACGTTTCATTAGTTCATGGAAAAGATTGCGTCAGGGTAATTGAACTTCTCTGGAAACAATCGCTCTTTTAGTCGAATCCTTTAGGCAACGACATGTGCACTGTCTTAATAAGGGAAATAACGCTCTAATTAACTTAAAAAAAAAGGAAAAAAGTTGTCATAGGATGGTTCCGCAATGTTACATGAATAACCAATAAAAACAATTGCTTTTGTCCTTGTCAATTTTCTTCAGATGGTCAGTATGTAGGGCACAAACTTTTCTAAAATAATAGTCTAAGTGTCTTTCAATGGTTAGGTCTCGCACGTTACAGCAACGGCACCCCACGAAAGAGGAAAAGGAACACCGCTGCATTTATCGCCAAAGTCACTCTCGTATGTGTTTGTTTTATGAGGCTATTTTCCGCAGAATTGCTTTTATTGGAGTTCATAACCTTTGATAAGCGTAAAAATTCAACTGAACAAAAAACAACAACCCTTACCCAAATATGTCCCACCCACGTCTCCATCGTTACCAATCGAAATGAGGAAATTTACCTATCGTTTATTGAGGTAAACATTTACCAGTTTTACTAGAAAGGTAAACCCGATATCTGCGCAAGTCTGCCGCTGCTGAGAGTAGGCAGGGGGAGGGGGGATTGTCCCTTCTAAAACTTACCTCAAATAAGATGGAGACCGATTGCATGGTCAGGTGGTTAGAACATCCGACGGAGCTAGAAGGTCGCGGGTTCGAATCCTGGCCGGGTCATAATAAAAGCCTTATAAAAGGAAACTTACTGCCATTGTGCTTGGTGCTCAGCATAAGCAATGGAGTAGGGAAAACAAGCCAGTGAGCTACAACTATAGAAAAAAAAGGCCGTGGCCTGCCCGACTTAAACCATTAGGTTAGAAACTGAGCAGTAAAACCCCATCTAACTATAACTAACTCAAATAAGATGTATCATCGTCATTTTTGTGGATGTGTTATTTGTTTTTCTTGACTTTTTTAAATACCATGCTCTGTTCTTGAAAAGAGTTGTTGAACTCGTTGTTCATATACTGGCCGCCCTTTCTAGCTAAACACATTTTGTAATGTACATTGTGCTATCAACAAAACCTTTGTGTAATATGGAGGGGCAAATATATTCCGCCAGTCCAAATTCAGTATCAGCACGCATATCTACAATTTTCCTGCGTCAATTATGTACTTTGAGTTATTTCGACAAAAGGCACAGCGAGATTTAATTAATTTACATTATTATGTATTTGTAATGTCCGTCTGTGTATATTTTTTATAGAACTCAGTGTTTATGGAATAAAATTTTCCCGTTAATCAGCTAGGGCCCGAATTAACTACACTTTCAATTAGAAAATATTGGATGCTGACGAATTCGCATTCTTGACGAAAATCATTTTGAAAATTAAATAATAATTAGAGGACTTTGGTCGGACTGACTGAATGATATTCGCCCGCTGTTCATCAGACTGGTTTCATGTTAAATATAAGCAAGGCATACAAACTGCGTCAACTCTGTGACAGTGATATTTTGTAGAACGTAAATTTATCGTTCCGGTTTGGGGGATCCTCACCAGAACATATGTGACAATACATGCTGAATTGAAGCCGTTAAAATTCGTGATTCTCAAACCTCATTTTTTATTGCCTTAGTAAGGTATCCAAACCTTTCCTCTATATTTTTTTTTTCAAACTAATCTCCTCAGACTGGTAATTAGGTGATTGTTCTGTCCAAAGAGTGTAAGGAACAATTAGCATTAGTTTAACTGATCACTTTCTTCTACTTTTTTCTAAATTGTTATACAATGCTTTGGTTGCACTCCATGTGTAAAATATTTGTATCAGGTGTTAAGTTTGTGTCCTCATTGGGGTCACAGATGTAATTAAGCAAGACATTACTGGTAAAAGTGATTTCAATGCAAAAGATTTTCATCATGACTGTTGGTGGATCATGATTTAAGGTTTATCAGTTTATTGCACTGTTTATGTTTGGACCATCAAACATATGTTTCATCTATGCCCGGCCCCATTTAGCTGCCATCTCTTTCCTACATGAGGAGTCAAAGTCCAACCTGCATTATTTTCAAAAGTGTTAAATGATGATGACTCCTTGATAAAAATTATCATATTCAAAGTGCGTCCTGGCAGTAGTGTTATTGTGTCTGGAGGGAACGTACGTTTTGTATCCTCCCAAAATTATGAAAAAAAAAACAACGTAATAAAAAACTATAGACATAAATAAATATTCAAGAGGTGTATTGTTCTTTGTTTATTGAAAGTACCGCAAATCAAACCTTAAAAAGGGAAAATGTAACTACATGTATTTTAAAGACGCTGTTTAAAGATTTATAAATTTGAAACAAATATTCGAATTGAGTGAGATTTCGGCAATTATAATTGCAGAAGAAATTGATTGTGAGATGCTTGTGAGATAAACTAATGACACCCAGTTTGCAGTGTTTGGGGAATAAAAGTAATTGTGACAGGTTGTTAATTTAATATCTCTACCAAAATACGGCATGTATGTCATTCAAAAAACAGCGGAATTAAAAGTTCACCTTAAAAAGTAAGTTACATTAAAATGTCTGTAAAGATAAATGAAGCTTAAAATAGTATACTTTATATGCTCTGATATAAAAAACATCGTATATATTACTCGTATGTGACCTAACTATGTAGAACTAACATTTAAATTTTCATGCAAGCATTCCTCAAAATTTCTGTTTACAATTTACAACAGAATATATGAAAAAAATAAAGAGTACTTACTTGATTCTTTTTTCAACTAGAACTCCATACTTTACACGATTACAACTTTTCGTTTATACTAAGTAAAAAAGATTAACTTCTTCCAATAACTAACATGGACATAAAATATATGAAATAAAGTGATAAAAGCATGTAAATGCGTGAATAAAATTGCATGTTGAAGTATTAATGTATTAAGTCATGAATATCCCAAATCTGTAGTTTCGTTGTTTGCATTCGATTCGCTTTAAGTAAACAAAATATCATAATGTCTCACGGACGGACACAACTTAAAAAAAAGAAGGGGGTTCTCCTATGACAGCAATTTGTGCTACATGTTGAGAACGGATCAATTGTGCACACATACCGGTAAAATATGTGTTAAATATGTATATTCCTGAAGAGTACATTTATACATACAAAAAGGTACAGTATACTTACGAAAACTCATGGTAAATCAATTCTTTGATCATCAAAAAGGTTAATTTGATGTCCTCTTGTACTAAAAATACAAGGTAAATCTGGATTTTATTGATCAAATATGTCGTATATAGTCTGTCCCGAAGTATGTTATGCAATTCGTGTAATCACCCCGTTTTGTACATAAAACTGTGAATAACAAAATCATGACACAAAATATGAAATATTTTTGCCGTATATTAACCTTGTAACCATACCTAATATACACATCACCGTTACACTAAATAATTCGTTACTTGACTGTTACTGAATGGAGAAGCACTCAAAAGATGTAGTTCTCTCACTACCCCTATTTCTATCACTGTTAGGATAT
>WURT03093706.1:0-31032 GCA_009936505.3 Holothuria glaberrima
TCCTTCAGAGGACCTCAAATCTATTGTTCAGGTCCTCAGTCTGATACCAAAACAAACTCACACACACACACACACACACACACGACATCACCATCGCATAGATTCCTTGCCTGCCTTCGGCAAGGAATCAAAAAGTGCACAACCTTTTATTGAAAGATTTTTGGGGCGCATGTACCCCCATAATCCCTCCCCCCCCCTCCGTGGCTACATGCCATCTCATGCCTTCATCTGTACCAGACTGCAGAAGACCAATGACCTTTATTCATACCTACAGACCCTAATTCATACTCAAGAGTAAGACACAGGAAACTTCCTTTTCTCAAATAGGCCCATCAAGAAGAGAAAGAGTCTCATTTTGAAACAAATTGACCACCAGAAATTAATCAAGTAATACTGTAGCTTTCTTCCACTAGATATCGGATATCCTCATTTTTTGGGTGTTTTAATCTGTGTTGAAGTAAAAACACAATTCATTCCACCAAACAAGGTTACTCTTGTAAGTGGCGCATCAGCTTCCCAGATGTCACACCAATAGCCGACTTTACTGATTGCAATGCATGATGGGAAATGGGGGTATAAACAACCAGCGCTATGCTATAGAGAGCCTGCTACATGAGCAACAGCGCTTTTACTGTGCTAATTTACTCCCAGTTCCCATGCTCCTGTTGTACGCGTGATGTAATCATTAAACTCTGCTATCAATTACCTTTTTGAAATACTGCATGATACATCAACCAAGATATCACAAACATGCACTCACATAAACACACGTATCTGATTAGAACCATGGCTGACACACTAAACTCTAGGATAGTGTTTGTTACATTTTGTTCCTTTAAAAAAAAAAATGTAAAATTTGCTAACAATGCAAGTACTGTAAATAAATATAGAATAAGATTTCCATTGAACTGACTAACACTTGTTTACTTAAACTAGGACGCAGGCATTCATTTATCCATATCATCTAACTAATAACAGGATCATCAAAATCCTAACAATGCTTTGATCAGACCAGATGCCTCTGGCAATCTCATTGTCATGCTACTGTAATTGGTTCCCACACAGTCACAAGTAAATAATTTCCCAAGCATAAATTCAAAACTTTGCAGGGTACCAATTAATACTGATATGTTATTGATGTTTCAGTGGTGAGTTTACAAACACAATGTAAGCTTCCTTTTTCCTTTTATAACTGTTACTTAACCCTTTCAGTGCTGCATTAAAATCTGCTCTCTATGCTGCCATTGAATTAATGTACTGAAAGACTGACATTTGCTTCCTCTATTGGGTTTTTAAAGCTAACATTATGCTAGAAAACTGTCCTTTCTGTACCACTACCAGTAGTAAATATGAAAGTTGAAGTTAATGAGTTGCTCCATCACACAGAGTACATTTTCTTTTTCTGTTGTTAGTATATATTCTACATAGGACATGCAAATTTATGCAAATTATTCACAGCTAGCCAAGCAACCCTTGCTTATACTGACTAGTTGTGATTTTGGGAACATACGTGTAAAAAGTGTTTGAAGTTGAATTTTCTTCCTAATGGTACATAAGAAGAAAGCCCTATGAAGTGTTCAATTTGATAAATTTAATGAACACTAATCATGTCCATGACTGGTGGGCATGCTTTTACAGGCAAACGCCTGTACTACTAGGGCTATGCAAGGACTAGCACAGTTGTAATTACTCTTAGAAACATTAATAGGCATATTCTAGGCCCAATCCTATAAACCCTACTATCAGTTTTCCAAGTCTACAGACCTTATCCATATGACGTCACAGAGCAGAAAGTGCTCCCTCTTTTGGAGGCAATTATTAAAGCGTGTATTACTGCAAGTTACACCTACAAATGCAGACAGCTGATTTTCAACCAATTTTATACGGGGTGCAAGTCTACTGCGTACCTGCCATATGCTGCATTGTTTTGCCTTCAAAATGACATCTCGTGGCAATGTTGCACAAGGTCTATAGGTATTTTCACAAAGTCTGCACCTCATTCTGTACAGATACTTAGCTGTTTTTACCTTAAAACTTGTAACCAAGGCTTCCTGTAAGCATGCACATTGTGATTTAACCCTATGGTCTTTGTGATTTTGTGCCTCCATCCTGCATGGCCAGGCAACACCTTAAACTTGGTATATAGCACCTGGCAGGGCTCATGCTAAGAAACAGAAATTGTATAGCAACACCGCTATGAAAGTTGCAATTTGCAAAGCATTCTTTCAATATTGTATAGCAGTTTTTTTCAAACACAGGTGATTTGTTCACATTAAAAAGTAAAACCTTCAATGTTGTCAAATATTTGCGTTGTAAACACGCGATCCATTGTAAGAAATTGGATCGCAAGAGTGCTGCTTTTGTGTCGCAAACTGCGATGTAATACCGACTAACACGAGCCCTGGCGCCCAGTCAAATTCTTTGATGCAAAAACTGCAACCGAAATAATTTTGCTTTACTGTATACCAGTTTTATGTTTCAAAAAATATTGGCTCATCAGTCATCACCAATCCTAGTTGATGTTCCTGGTCCCTCGTCTGCCAACACTTCTAACAAGCGAGAAAGTTTCCTGTTTATTCACTCGACTTAACTGTGCAAATTTGATTTTCAGCCTGTATCCAATACTCCTTGTGTTATTCATTACGATAATTTGAAAATCAAAGCATTATACTTTCAATTTTTCTTGATTCTAGAGAATGACTCCTGCCCGGAAAAACAGCTCCTGGTGACACCACAATCCCCGGGACCAGGAGCCAAAAGTTGGATTTACTGTCTCCTGGTCCTTGCCCACTTTATGGAAGGCTTGATTGTAAATATCCCTGTTCATGTAGGATAGTACTTCAGCTCAGTGTATCCACTTCAGTATTATCACACTTACATCTGCAGGCAGTTTTGGGATTGCATAATTCTCCAAAAATGTTTGTGTAACTACATCACCTGTGTTGTTTAGATTGTTGCAGAATTGCATCTTCCATACTATTTTATACATTGCAAAACAAAAAGGTGACAGGGCATAAAAAGTAATACTTTGATTACGTTGTCCGTCTTGGCAGATAAACCCCCTCCCTCCCCAGCACTTAGCCCATGGAACGTTGGATGGATGTGGTCATGTTTATTTTCTCTAAACAACATGCTTGATGCCCAGTTAGCCCCCCTTTCTCTGTAGGCCTGTGTAGAGCCTACAGTACTGTATGTTTAAAACCTTTAACACTCCTTTTAGTGTTGACTTTGACTTTGACTTTTGGCAGTATCACAGTTTCCCACTGATCCCCTTATTATAAATAAAAAAATTCAAAACTAGACTCAATTTATGACTGAAGAATTTACCTTTAGGAGCATGGGCAAGTGGTGGTTCTTGGGTAGAAAAATCTTCAGGGACAATAAGACCGTGTTTGCGGAGAAGATTACTGTCCAGACAATGCTTAAAGCTGGACTGAACTAAAAGAAAGAGAACAAAATATTTATGATAACGAAATTTATGTTAAGTTATGGTTATACGCAACCAAAATGAGCTGATTTTATCTGGCACTTAAAGAATAAAATGGCCTTATGAAAGACACATTGAAATTTAAGTCAACATCTTTTTTACTCCAATCTCAAAATATACCTCTTCAAAGTTTGACTGCTTCTGTTTTCAGAGGGTTGCTCGGTTCTCTTTTGTTAACCCTTAAACATATGGGTATCAGCATAAATTAAACTTCTTGCGCTATCTCCACTTGGTTGAATGATATTAACAGATGACAGTTTGTATCCAAGCCAAACATAAACACAATGACTGTTATACGAGCATACATGTACCACTTCCTGCTTCACATTTGATACATTTACAACAACCACACAAACACAGAACTTAAGTTAAACAATGAGTTAGTTAGTTAGTTAGATGAGGTTTAACGGCCCAGTTTCCAACCAACTGGTTCAAGTCGAGGCTGCTTGGGGGGGTTTTTGAACCTCCCACATTGCCAACAACACAGGAAAAGGTATTCTGCTTGAGTTTAATGAGCAAAGCAAAAATGGTATACACAGATATTTTATCCTCATTACTAATTACTAGAAGAGCCTGATTTCTTGAGCAGAGATGGTACTGTATAGTACTTCACTGTATAATGAGATAACCATGCCTCACATTATTAAAATTTTTGGCAAGTTAAAACATTACTACTGTATATAAGAACAAAAGAAGTAAATGTGTGTAGTGTATTAAAAGGATTAAAGAGTGAGTTAAAGTGTCATGCCAATATGAATTGCAAATGAAAAATAAGATTCTTCGTTTCATTTTTGCAACTCATACATGTACTTCTTTAAGAAGTCACTGAGTAGCTTGAGGGAATATTTTTGAGTGTCATGGCTGATATTTGTGGACTCATTTCCCTAGCTCCAGCCAAAGACTCTTGCTACGTAAGTAAAAAATACTCGAACTTCAGTTCACCCTGCTTTGGTTCTTGGGATACATGTTGATTTGTCAATTGTCACTCACTAACCTGGTGGAAGTCCCAGGTTGTGGTAGACATCACAGTCCGATGCTGCCTTATTTAGTTCCCTCTCATCTTCAGCCATTGACTTTGCTCGTGCCTGCATGATGTGACGCTCCAACATGGCTGCCTCTGCCATTCTCCTCTCACGTTCCACTTGGACCTGAGGAGGGGTGCAAAATGGTAAACAATCGTGATATTTTGTAACTGGGAATGAAGCTGTTAAGCCAATTCAAGTCTCTGTACAGTACGTAAAGACTTGAGTCAAGTCTCTAAGTTCCGAGACTTGAGTCACATCAAGTCTTTGGAATTTTGTTAAGTGGTGACTTGAGTCATGTCAGGTCTTTGCCATTGATGACTCAGTCAAGTTGAGACTTTTGAGTTTGGGACTCCAGTCTTTGAAATCAAGACTCTTGTCAGACTAGAGTCACATCATGGACTCGATCCATTACAACACTGGGTGACAAAGCATGACTACCTAGTGAAATTTAAAATATATATTGCCTTTCTTTATAGGTTATAGTAGTTCTACACAACTACATCATACACCTGTATGAAATCTTCCCCTGTACATCAAGTGCTTAATGTGGTGACAAATTCATCAAATGTAAAATAGCAATACAAAAGATTTTATTCTTTGCATGTTTACCTTCCGCAGCTCCTCCACATATTTCTCATGATAAGAATCTTCACCAGTGCGAGACTTATTCAGATTTCTCACAGATTCTTGCTCTACAAAGTCACGGGTAAAAAGGTCACGAAAAGTGCTTGCAAGGATATGTGTCACATCTTGGGAACTGCCTGATGTTGGCCGCTGTAGGAACATAGGCGGTTCCTCATACTGAAGTTTACCAAGCTTAGAATTCATCTTTGAGAAAAATGGATGATCTGTGAAAAAAGTGGATAACAGAAATAGCTTTATAAACACTGCATTTTTCTTCACATGACACTATATGAGATTTTGTGATTTGTGTAAATGGCAGGAATATCATGCCACCAAATGTGACCACAGTTGAGTGTAAAGTCATTGAGTTCACACAAAAGAATGAGATAGTTATTTCTTTCCTGTTGATGTAGAAGGCAGTGCTGCCTGAAAAATATAGTTTCATTGTGCTGGTCCAGAGCCCATGGCAGTGGTGGATATGCATACTGTACATTGTACCACACTTACTGTAATAATGCATTCAAAATATCCTGTAATTTCTGCTTTGAGCTTTATTTTCCTTGAATCAACAGATGACTAGACTCCTAATATAACAAAGCCTACAAAGAAAAAGTCATACAAATGAACATAAAACTATCAATATCAACTCCGGGACATTTTGGCACTGGGATGTTTTACAGTAACTGGTAAGCAGCAACACAAGGTTCCATCATAAACATTGTGTTGTGTACTGCTGCCTTCAGTTCAAAACTCATTTTCTAGGTATTGCTCCCAACCACACCAAAATATTGCACAATGTGGCAGACCATTAGATAATACCACTGCAAAATTTCAATCACTTCACTTAATATTTTAATGTTTTCACCATCAAATGTTCATAAGTGTGCACACGCCTACAGTAAGGACGTAGTAAATTGGCAATTATGATGAGAACCAAGTAGCCAAAATAATCTAAAATATTGTAATATATTTGATCTATGTAATACTGTAATTTTTTCCTGAATGTTGCCTACTTAATAAATTTCTGATGATCAGCAAAAATTTACCCCATTTTTTAACATACCTTCATGCAATTTCAAATCATGAGAGTGCTGAAATGTTGTGCACTAGGGTGAAAAACTTTACTGTTAAAAAATCTCTATGGTAAGAAGGTATGATCAACTGAATCAAGATCAAAACTATGTGATGCTTTTGTACTTGTAAATGAGCCTGTGAACTAGGTTCTCAGTATCTAGCTTTTAGTATTCACTGGTATGATCCTGCTGATTTTAAAGCACATAAAAACTATACATGACACAGTAAATGTTTTGCTACTTGACTAACCCATTTAGGATTCATTTTGTCTGAAAATCAGATGCAAAACTTCCAAATGCATTGTTGACATATACTATATGTATTATGTATGCATAAAAGCTAAGTCACCCACATGATATCTGTATGTGAACCTGCTTTGCCATTGGCCACAACACAGAGCCTAATTTCAGCTTCAAATTGCATTTTTTTTTAAAAAAAAAAGTTTGCAAGATTAAGAGTATCATCTCCAGGTGTATCGTGTGAAAGAGAGTTGATGGAAAAAGTTTGGTGAGAAAATATGTTATTTTGAAGGTGTGAGAGATACCCCACATTATGGCTGGGGGATGTGAAAAATTTGTACACATGCATAAGGGCTGTGATGAAGGAGTGTACTGTACATAATGGAAACACACAGCGCTGTTCAAGGGCTAAGGTACCTTAAGTTAAGCAAGTGGGACCCAGGGTGCGCATTCCATGTAAAGCCTATGCCGAAGTTACGCCGAGTTGTCAGCGTTCGTACGCCAACAAAACTAAAGGTGTACACCAACAAATACACAATACATATACATATAACTATACATGTATTCATATACTGTACATATACGTAAACGTATACTTATACATATATCCGTGTACTAAATGTATACTATATGTACGTATACTATACGTATACATACTATCCTACATCATACTACTACCAAAATTTACATGTACATCCTTTCCAATTTGGCATGAAATAATTAAATCATATTTTGTGTGGGTGTCAGTGGGAATTAAGTGGAAGCACATTGCAGCACAAAATTGTAATTCTGCCGTATGCGTATTGAGTAAGGCTAGTTTGCATTGCACTATACGCCGGCATGCTGAGGTAACTGTTTTGCCACCACTACGCCAGGATGGAGTCAGTGTGAAGATCATCATATCACAGAATGCAGACTGGAGTGGGACCCTCACCCCTGGAAAAAAATGCAAATTTCCTGGCAAGCAAAAAATTATTTCCTGCATGATTATAATTCTTTACTATCTAAGTGGAGCGCGACCATGGGTTCGCACGTAGCGTACAGGAATTTTTTGGCAAAATGAAGCCTTCCAGATTGCAGGAAACAGCTCTTCCGGGCCCTGATGATTGCATCTCGGGCCAGGGCTTGGAAAATATTTTTGAAAGAAGTACAGTAGCCCTTCCAGCTTTTTGATATCAGACTGTACGTGGTAGCCCGACAGGATTTTGTTTTGAGGCCGACATAACTAAATAACAGCACATAAATCTAGCACGCATAATAGTGTATGTGACTTGTTTGTGCATGAATTACTTACAGTATGAAGAGCTTTCACATTTCTTCGATTTACGAACGAAATAAAGATAAAAATATGTCTTATGTTACTTTTCTTCAAAGTTTGTTACAGCTATAGTATTCTAGTTTTGTTCTTCTGTCGAGTGATCTAGGCCTAATTCACTTAATTCACGCCGTACAGTTTACGCAGCGCCATTAAGCTCAGCACGTACATTGTATGTACTGTTCATGTATACGCTTCATACATACACTATATTTATATACACAGCACACATTCAAAACCAACAGGAAACTTACCCAATACAGCGTGCACTGTGACTTTGTGGCCATGTGCGGTAATGCACACATGAAAGCTAATAGCCTCAATATACAGCTGTCTCATTGGTCAAAAACTGTTTGGACTCTGCCCCTAGTAGCCTGACAGAATGCCATCTGTATGTTCAATGCAGCAATGCAATGAGTTAAATTGTCACAATATGTTCACTATGTGTTTATTGTTACGTACAGCAGGCTCGACAAAGTTTAGCGGCAAAACATGAATACTCAATAAGTTATTTGATTTCCTTTACTGGCAAACTTCTTGTAAAAACTTACGTCTTATTTAAAAGAATTAATCTCCATATGAAACCTTTAATCTCTGAAAAAATCATGTACACGAAAATATGTTGCAGTTCCTGAGTGAATTAAACACAGGTCCCCCTTTTAATTAGGCCCAGTTCATCCTTTAGCAATTAATGCAACACGGAGTTGCTCGTTCATGACGAGCGGCTACGAAAAAGCGCAGGAAATTTATTTAATGTACAGCACACTGTACACCGTGTGTTTTCCAACATGAATTTTACAAGAAAGTTTCGAAAAGAATCGGACATAACGGTTAGCCGGGATTTCAAGTACAATACAAATAAGTATTCCCCTACTGTTCTTTCACTTTTTGGGGTGTGATTTGAGGAATGCAATGGATTTGAGAGTCATATCTTTAAAATTCTAAACTGTTGCATATGACAGACACACCTGGTACAGATCTCTTTTGCTTCGCATATTCAAGCTGCGGTCTTCTACAAATTTTCCCCGGCAGCTACGTGAAAAAAATACACAGTTAAAGGAATACACTTTTCCGCAAGCAAGCTAGGAAAGAAGCCAAGGTAAGCCCCGCATCCAAAATTTTGCTGGAAGAAGTGTTCCATATACGCAAAGGGATTTTTCTTTAACTCACACGCTACAAATGTGGCTCTTTAATTTTGTTGGCATAGCCGTAAGAGGGATGAAATAACTGTCGGCGTATAACACACAGTTCCCACGTGCACGAAGCTCTCCACGAGCTGATTGCAAAAGTCCATGCACACATTGTACATAAGCTATGGGTGATGGTATTCTATGCGATAAATTTTATCACAGAGAAAAGAAGAAAATCGCTTTCTTTTTGATGCTAAACTTCGAAAAAAAAAGAAATTACTGTGGTCCGTCAGTGAATGGGGCCTTTATCATTTCTTGATTTATACAAAGTGTGATACATTCAAAGAATGAAGGTTTTAGCGAGCGCTAAAAACAGAATATTGTCAACTGTCGGCTCCCGCTTAATATAAGCCTTGGTACAGGGCTATCTCACCATTGTGTCTGGCTCATGCTGTTGATGAGAGTATCCGAAACATTTCACTTCCTGTAGTGTGCACTGCACTAGCTGTGCATACAGTAAAGTGAATGTGAGACTCCCGGTAAGCTGGTAAATTAAAATGTTTATCTCTCAAAGGTTTCAACTAGAGTAGTGATCAATTATTTTTCTCTATGTTGGTTTTATAACCATACCAATTTCTCACATCGTTATAAATACATTTTTTTTTTTTTTTTTTTTTTTGACGTGGCGGGATTTCCCGCGAGTCGCAATATTTCCCGGCAAGGAGCTTCCCATTTTGCCGATTTTTTTCCCAAGGTGGGGACCCTAGTCCTCAATCAAGCCCTACACACTACGCTCCATTGGCACTTCGCTCTTGTATTCGGATAGTAGTGAGTCTAACGGAGTGTAGTATATGGTGGTAGGTTCTAAGATCGAACACGTAAGAACTGAAGTGCCTCAAATTTAAAACCTTTATAAATGGGTAAATATTGAAGAGTTTGCTCAAAGATGAGTTCCTCTAATCAGAAAACATTAATAACTTCATATTTCTCGACTTTGCTTGGTCTGGTGAATATGCAAACATTTGTATGAGGTGTTCGAATTTAGAACCCGTTCGAACTTTGAACCAACCACTATAGGGGCCTACTAAGCACTGATTGAGGGCTAGTGGAACTCCTGACCAAACCCCATTTGGATCATGGCCACTAAGCGTCCGGTCGTTCTACTAGTACTTAATAAAAGTACTTAAAGTAGGGAAGTCGATCTGTGGTGCTTGCGTGGGTGACATACACGTGCATACAATAGATGTCATTAAGCTACTGATTGATACCGTAGTAAGTCCACTTACCCTAATCCATTCACCGTTATCGTCTTTCGTTGCATTGTTGTTTGCAGGTAAAGTCTGTGTGATGCAACTGTAGTCTTTGTTAACCAGCCGTTCCATTCAACGTGAACTGTTTAAGCGTAAACAGTAGGTTCTGTTGATCAGCTGTTTTGTTCGTGGTGTGCTGTCTTGCATTGCGTTGTTTGCATGTAATGTTTATGTGATGCAACTAGTCCTTGTTAAAAATTACTGGAAACAGCCTTTCAACACATAGGCCTATAGTAAAACTGGGGAATAGTCATAATGCCCAGTGGTACCAGCTATTCTTTTGACAATTTCCCTACAAATTTTAATTGTGGTTGTACCAATTGCAATTACATACTGACATGAAAGTTTGTGCATATGATGGCATAAATGTATTAATGAGGGGAATAGTCATAATGCCCGCATAGCCCTATTTTGTAATATCGACGATACGTGACAATAACAGTGAATGGATTAGGGTAAGTGGACTTACCACGGTATCAAATCGATAGCTTAATGACATCTATTGAACAGCCCTGCCAAGTCACCCGCATCGGGTGTGCATCACCCGCATTTTGGGGTCGTCTCCCGCTCACCTGCTTAACTGTCCGAATCTTCCGCATTTTTAAAAATTTCCTGCATTGTACTTCTTTAACGTAAAATTCAATTCATTGAACCAAAATAATGTGAGAAATCAACATATGATGTGCAAAAAAGCAAAAAAAGAAAAAAAAGGTCCTTGAAAATTTGGTTCGTACAACTAGGCCTAGGCTAGTCCTCAGTAAAGAACTGTGTGTCTTTCGCCAAGAGCTCACTATATACACAGTCTTTACAACGCACATTGAAAATAGCGTGGGGATCGGCTGTCTTTTTGTTGGTTGAAATTGACTTCCTTCTCGCAGGAAATTTTGGACGTAAAATCTTAATTTGCATCCACGACTTTTATTATCCAGATCTTACAGGAGTATTGTAGTTGTTTTTGATCACTGAGATCTTCCGGAAAGGGCCAAATGTTTGAAAGAAATCAGCAACCGTTTTTCGCGCCATAAAATTTACTGTGTGACTAAGGAACTTTGTTTACATCAGTATGCTTAAGAGCTTCTCTATTACGTCATGATAAAATTTTTACATTGGCTACATGGCTATGTGTATGTATAGGAACTACAGTAATCAAATGTTCCATACGGTAAATTTAAAATGAAGTGGTAAAGTTGAGGATTTAACTTTAAATTTTCGGAACTTTTCAGAGGTTTAAACAGATGAAAAGTAACTGCAATATTAGTGTAAGATATGAAAAGGAGAAGTTATAGCTGTAAATTTGGATTTTAGGTTCTAGTTTTGCTGTAAGAAGAAAATCAATTTCGACCATCAATATGTTGGTCGAAGACCCCGGGTTTTCAATTGAGCGTAGTAAGGACTGTGTATAGGGAGCTATCGGCGACCGGCTATACACGTTCCTTAACTGAGGACTAGGCCTAGGCCTATGTCAACTGGAGTCGGACTTGATCCAAGAAATGCTTGGATAGGAAACGAAAAGTGTCAACACTTTTCACCCTCTAAGTAAAAAATCATAGTTGCCCTGGTCCCCCATTTTAACACTAGGGTGCAATTCCCTCCTTAGGCTAGTCACATGTATCATAAAATAACCAACGATTCACCCCGGTGGCCGTTTTGGCACGGGGACGTTTTGACCAATAGCGAGGACGCCTTGATACAGGGTAGGCTAAATGTAGTAAGGACGTTTTGACTGGTGAGCGTTCGACTAGCTCCTTTGCTAGCCTAACTTTGAGTTTACACCAGCAGTTCAAAGCTGCAGTATATAGTCTGTGCTGAAGCATAAGCTTAGGCTAGACCAGGCAGTCGTAGCTTAAAGTTGTCAATTGGTGTATATGTTCATTTTACAAGCCGTATAACGCCCAGTATTGATTCTTTACAATTTATCTCTTGAACTTACTAGTTTTTATGAGCTTTTTTCGTATTCACTCAGCAGAATATCGAAAGTTTCGGGTAACCTCAGCTTCGGACGTTCCCATGGTTATTTATGTTGGTCTCGTAGATCCAGTCGTTTTATTTAATTACAGCATCCTACTGTATAATACCTTGTGCAGCTTAGTTGTATGCCCGTGCATGTGTAGGGTTCTTGGGGATGTACTACATGGTTTTCGCGAGGGACGGTACTGTGACACTCAGTTATCTGCACTTGACAATGACCTCGCAAAATTTTTAGATGATAGACAGTGTTTTTCCACAGGTCCAAATTTTGTCCGGGAGCTTGTCTCTGCATGATCTGGCAGATGAAACTGATCGCCGTCCTGGGGAGCTAGGTCCCTCCCCCTTTGGAAAATTTTTGCTCACGTAAGGGTGGGCTAGATGCAAAATGATGCTACATTTGGTACTAAAGTTGAATTGAATATATCGTTAAGAATTCCTATTTTTTATTAAGTTTGCTTTCTTTCATCTTGCCTGCCTTAGTGATTTTTTTCACTCTGGCCGTTCTTGTGATAATTCAGAACCACACTGCGTGAAGTACCAAACAGCCTTGCTATAGACTTCATATACCATTACGATGTTACTCATATCTAATGAAATCTGGATATGGAAGTGATTAAGACCATGAATTTCAGAACCTTTTCAAGATTCTGATAGAGTTGATACTGGTACTAGCATTCTTCTCATTGCACAATCATGATCATTCTTCTCATGATTCTGCAGGGTACCCGCCGTGACACCTTGTTGGCAAACATATATTTCTACGGTTGCATGGCCCAATCAGGGTAATACTCTCAAAAATAATTTCCCAATACTTTTAAATTTTCCAGGCGGCTAGCAATTTTTGAAGGACTTTACGATGCTGTCGCTTCTTTCGCCCCTGGGTAGAGGCTGCAAACATGGAAGGCATCGGGAGTGATCGATCGCAAGTGCCCGACTCGTGCTAGTCATATAGTATCAAGGCTATATATCATTCAAATACTTCACTTCTGGAGAGACAGAGAGTGTTTAATTCTCATTGCAATCGTTTCCAAATGAAGCGAAAGCATTCTTTTCTTTCCGGGCGGCATAGCTCGGTTTTTGTGAGGGCGAAAAAAATTTCAGAACGCCGGGCGCCAGTCTGGCGCACGCTCTTCAGATTTTATTCGGGCGCGCCACCCCGGCCGGACAGAACGGCTGGTGGAGAACACTGGACAGATGATAAGGTCAAACTGATTTGATCATCATAGATGCCATCAAGGCTTTAGGGCAAATCTAGTTCCAATTCTCATGCTAATCGTAGCTCCATTCACAAATCTATAAAACTCTTCCTTGTGCAGACACAAACCTATTGTCCTCGTGAGCATACTAGGCTGTAATGCACTCTCTGCATCGGGTTAAATGTGAGCTTCTCTGCATCTTTTGAATTTTCAAACTTGGCTGTCAATCAAAGAGCAGTCACCAACTGAGAACCTTTATACCAACACACTAAAAATATACTTTGGGGTGACGAGTGTCTGTCTCAGTTAAGTTGACTGTGTGCCTAACCACCGTCTTTTGGACCTCACATCCCAGGTAACATGCCCATATAGAATCCTTAGGGGCCCATTATTTACTGCTGGGGAATACAGCGGTGATTCATCACTAAAATCCTTGCTGATCTGGAATGGGAAGTCCGCATGATCGCAGAACAAGATAACGCTTACCGTATATTCAGATATTCCCTAATAAACGCCCGGTGGCGTTGCCGCATTTTTGAAAAGGGGGGGGGGCGTTTATTTGAGGGTATATTTTAATTAAAAAATAACTTACCGCTAAAGCCTACACTAGTGAACCTACATACGTAGGTCTTTTGGACCTCGTTATCGTGTGGCATACATAGGTCAGTACGCCGCACGATAACGTATATATCCGTAAGTATGGTGGGGCAAAAGGATGGTCTACGAGCTGGCTTCAGCTGTGCATATGCAGCTGTAAGCGTGGTATTGTCGGGGTTGCGCCTTACATGTGCACAAATGATGCACCGCGCTCGCGCAAATGCATGAAGGTAAACTTTCATTCACAAAATAATTTGTTGAAAATTTACATGGGGGCGTTTATTAGAGAATATACGGTAATTACCAACTTCAAGGAACTAATTTAATCAACGAACATACTCTGCTCATGATCTTCTCACCCCAACATTCTTTCAGGGTTGGAAAATTTAGAGGCAGAGGCAATGTGCAATACACCTGCACAGAGTTCGCGAAGAAAGACAAAATTCCTTAATTTTTTACTTCGATTTTTTACTTGCCCAAATTTCATCTAGTATATGTTAACACTATGTGGTAAAACATAATTGCCTACTGGGGTAAGGACATGGCATTTAGTTTAGAAAAGCCTCTGAATCCCTAGACTTTTGGATCCTTACCCCTTACACTAAAGGTGTCCCTTACCCAGGGGCGTAAATACCGGGTTTGTCGGAGTGTGGCACCACCCCCCCCCCCCCGTGAAAAAGTCGGTATTTGAGCGCCAAAAAGTCGAGGCTCAAATCTAGTTCAGTATGCCTTTGCAAGTTGACATGAACAACATTTGAAGGCTTACTCAAATTGAAATTCCCGCAGATATGAAGTAAAAGTGAAAAGATTGCCCGAATTTTGTACTGAGTTCCCGAATTTTTGATCGAATGCGCGAAAATGTGCTAAAGTTTTCGCGCGCTTCGCACGCTTGTAGTGGTGTAGTGGACTATTTTATGCACCTGAACTGCAACGAATTCCACTTTACTTCTTTAATCATTGCACTAAATTGACAAGTTATTCAGTTCTTTAATTTTAAACCCACTCAAACGAGAGGTCCAAGTCATGCAATCCACCGGAACTGATACGGTGCGAACGAAATAAGTCTCGCATAGTTTTCCATCGCATGCATGTTTTACGCGTGTGAAGATGTACTTTACAATTTATACCACATTGCAACCTGTGAGGTGTAGTACCAGAAGTGGCATTTAACCTGTACCGGGAAATGGTTATTATAATAAACTGAATTTCAAGTGTAACTTAAATTACACTCACGAAGTGCCTCGCGGGTCGGAACAAATGTTTTTGCGGTCCCGAGGTTTCCAACCTCTGGTTTAAAGCATTCTGGCAACTCGGTTAAACTTCCTGGCGAAACACGAATTTTTCTCCTCCTAGTCAGCTAGTTCTGCTATGCACTGCTGCTTCTTCTGTATTAAATCAAACGCTGACTGGTCGTCACGGTAACTTCAGAACTTCCAACCAAGTCATGTTTGATCAGACACTGATACAGCTTCGAATTTTAGCAAATGTAATTTCTTAGTATTCTGCGTGCCAACTGACGATGGCTACCCTGCTGCCCTATTTAGGCAGTGTGACATTTTATCATTATTTTATCACAACTTACTAAAATCCCCCATTAAAGAAGCTATATAAATACGAGCCTGAAAAATTGAAACCATGGCGACTCAAATAATATTAACATGGACTGATGAAAGAGCCAGTAAACTTAGGTCGAATCTTGAAATAATGACGAAATTCATATTTGAAAACTGTGGAAAATTCTGTAATAGTAAACACAACTTCATAAATAACATATCATATCTGTGAGATAGTAGCGGTGATTTCGTCTAAATTTTTGTGAGGGCGAAAAAAATTTCAGAACGGGCGCCAGTCTGGCGCACGCTCTTCAGATTTTATTCGGGCGCGCCACCCCGGCCGGACAGAACGGTTACTTGGTTACTTAAACCATCTCGAATTATATATTTTTTTTTCATTTTTTTCAAGATTAGGAGAGCATGCTTTGAAAAATTTTGGGGGCAAGTGCCCCCCCGTGCCCCTATGGCGAGCCGCTCATGAGACTTGGTCAAGTTTAAAGTGCGTTCACACCGAAACCTTAATCTACTGCGTTTTGCGGGCGGACGCGGATATTTTTTTCCCGGGCAGCCGGGACAAATAGGGGAATTTTATTTCAATGAAAATTTAGAAAATAGTCCCATTTGTTCACGCCCCGCCCTTAAAACGCGGCAGATTTCGGTTTAAGTGTGAGTGCACCTTTATGCGCACTACTGAAAAAGTAGTATTGTCAGTTGGTTGGCCTAGAAGCTATTCAACTACGGGAGGTGAAACCTCCCTGATCAATCGATTTGTTATAGAAAGTGAAAGACCATTGTAACGGCTGTCATAATAAGGCATAGGTTGTTTACTGTATCCTGCAGACAGCGTGTCTGTGCAACATAGGCTAATATTCAATGATTTGGCAATAACATCGACTGAAACTAGATGTTACAATACTGTACTACAACTTTGGTAATGCACACAGTCATGTACGGATGCAGGAGAGTATTTCATATCTAAAAGAAGGGAGGGTCTTAAATTGAGAGTCTAAGAGCGTTTGCATGTCAGGAGGAGTAGAAGGTTGGGATGACCCCATTTTGTATCTGGGAACCCTAAATGTAAATCCTACAAATAATTTTGAACCATTTCTCCCTAGAGCTCATCGCGAAACATAGGCCTAAATCTGGTCGATTTCATGACCCCCCCCCCCGCCCCATAAGTCAGTGTTACGCAAAGAATACCAGCCGATTCGTGGTTATTCCACACCTCCTGAATAAACTGAAGAAGAACGATTTTTTGTGGTCATTTTCGTAAACAAGAAAAAACTTGAGCTTTTAGAGTCAGCCCCTCGGACGAAATCACAAATCAATGTGTTGTGTTTATGACAATTTCCATACCTTAAATCCCATTGTTTTGAAATGCACACTGCGTAGTAACTGGAAGTCAACGCCCCCCCCCCCGCGCCCAGAAATATCCGTTCTGAAGGGGTCGAATAGATAGTGGCGCGGTAAGTATTTGTGTCCCGTGCCCTCCATATATAGTCCTGACAGGCCGGTAGTTACACTGGCTATGGCAGCAAGCTCTCTTTCGGTCCGAACAGGGAGTTCTGAGTGGCATTCCTGCGTGGTCCGAAAGACAAGCGGGGTCCGGTGAACGTGACTCCGTGTCTAAATAAAATATACTCTGATACAGTTCAACTAACAAGTCTCTCTTTACCAGGGGTTTTCAACCTGGGGGACGCTTCCCACCGGTGGGCCATTTGGCAGTTTCTGGTGGGACAACATGAGTTCGTCCCAAGTCCCATAGAAAAAAATAAGATATTACATATAAGATTATAAGTGGAATACAATGATACATATGCCTAAAATTAAGGTTATAAATGTCACCAAACAGCACCATTCAAAGTGTTTAGCCAAAATTCTCCACATGTCGGGAGGGAGAAAACCCCCTCCCGAACCCTCACTCGTTTGGCACTCATGATTGCCGCCCGTACGCTTCATAATAATGGTGGGAAGTGATACATTCATAAATTCCAATTTGGGACAACAGCCAGGAAAGGTTGGAAGTGATACATTCATAAATGCCAATTTGGGACAACAGCCAGGAAAGGTTGAAAGCCCCTGCTCTATACGTTGACCACAAATTTCTGCACTTTGGTAGTTCAGTTCACTTGTTACAATATCAGGGCAAATAGACAAGTCTGGTTTCGATTGATTTCATTTGAAAATGAACCCTTATGCTATTCAGCTATTACACATTTGGTAAAGATAATCGCAAGGAAATAAATTTAACTTTATGAGATTGTTGGTATAAAACGTAAACATATGGGAAGGTAGGTCAATCTAGTTGACTGCCAAGGTTATGGAACAAACTCTTGGTTTTATGACGTCATTACACCTGCCAAGTCACCAGACTATATCGGAAAAAGACTTAACGTTTTTCAAGTCGACCTCTTTATATCTGATGGTTAATTGAGATGTCTCATTTTGTTCTCTGGCCCTTCCGTGTAATCATGTCTGTTTTTTTTACTTCATTCTGGCACGCTTCGTCGTTATTCATTTAATGAATCCTAAAAGGTCGGGTGACATGAAAATGACATGGCTGGATAATTCATGTACAAAGCATTCAAATCTAGAAAATTACCACTATTCCCATCAAAATCAATGATATTGACCATTTTACAGGGATACTTTCAATACGTGCGTCTGTTAGTAGGAGTTGGGTTAGAATTCCCTGCTGCTCAGTAGGCCTTACCCACAATTTTCCATCCTACATGGAAGTTTCATGTATGTAGTGGTCAAGAAGTATTACGTTTTCTCACCTGACGGCCGCGGGAGTACCACACGCCATGTACAGGTAATTTGTAGTATTTATTCAACAGGTAAAATGTGTCCTTGAAAAACGCGAAACGGATATTTGCTGATTAACAAAACATTTGGGGTGAAATCAACTTAAAATGTGTGTTTTAATTAGATGCAAGTTTATTTGTCTTACTTTAATAAGCCTTTTCATTACATCCTGGTGGGAAACTTTGTTTCTAAATTATATACATTGAAAATAACTGGCTTACCTGAAAGGTGTCATTAAAGGGTACAACCAGAAAAATCAACATTATGAAGCTGGCACAGGTTGTCTATGGGAGAAACCAATGTGCACCGAGAATTATCAACTATTTTTAACTTTAAAGAGCTTTTCATCTTTGCCAGTTCACACTGCTGTAATTCTGAAAACCCGAAAAGTTACCACACCATTGCCCGATTGTATTAAGCTTTTCAGACACAGGAGTCAGGGTGGTGACAAAAACGTCCCCTGAAATAATTGCCCGAAACTTTTTCGACAACTGCAAAATTCGGAAGACCTGAAATTTTCAGTATTTTGTAGAAAAATTGACTAGACGGACCAAATGCGAACAAAGGCAAGGGGAGAAGATAACCAAGTATTTGAAAATCGAATTAAGCTTTGTTAGGAAAGCGATGTGCAAAGAAGGTTTGAAAGTTTTAATTATGATTTTGTTTGGTATCTGGAAAGGTCGCCCTCTCGTTTCTGTGATCCTTTTCTTAAAAGGGGTATGTTTCCTCAACTGGATACTGTATTTTCCTCTTTGTCAGTTTGGGCTTCGACATGAGTACTTTTGTGAGGAATTTCTCTGGACACTTCCCCGCCTGCTAGCTGCTAGCTACAGTAAGACGTCTAGAAATTAATTTGCATTTCTTGTGACCCGACGGTAATGAAACCTAGATTTCAGGAAAGTACATAATCCATGAAACCTTTACGTAATAAAATGATGGTAATTTACGAGGTAATCCATGTATCTGTTCACTGAATATATGTATACTTTTAGACTTACCGAAAACTGAGTAGACTCGTTGTGAGGGCTATTTGTCAGTAGATTTCCCAATCCAATTGTCAACAATTAAGATATATTACCAACTTTGCTGTTTAGATGATCAAGGTGTTTAATTGGTACCATACGTGTGTAGAGTTACATGATAATGATATTTAATTGGTATATCTATACTTTTAGACTTATCGAAAACTGAGTAGACTCGTTGTGAGGGCTATTTATCAGTAGATTTCCCAATCCAACTGTCAACAAGATATATTACAAACTTTGCTGTTTAGATGATCAAGGTGTTTAATTGGTACATAAGTGTGTAGAGTTACATGATAATCATGTTTAATTGGTTCCTGAAGTAGATGAATTTCATTGCAGATAAACGGCTGACTAATTCCTTTCCATGAATCAAAGAACCGAAAAGGGGTGGAAGAAGGAAAATATGGCTCAGCGCACCACATCATCAGATCATGCATTTGCTGCATGTAAATACTTGAAGAGAAAATGCATCCCCCACACAGTTTAAATTATGCATACGATTAGGAAGCTGGTCTTGGGAGAATGGGCTGGAAACTTTAGATCACTGTCCTAGGGAGGGATCTAGACCTCTCTATGGAAAAATTAATATTTGAGTCCTTAGTTGCGATTTGATGCTGTATTTACTGAAAAAGTTTGATATATTTCGAAAAGGAGGAGCGGGGACAATAAGGGGTTCTCTTCCTTGGAAAGTGGGACTGAGACGAAAGCCACTTTAGTCCCCCTACCCCACTGGGGATGCGATGGGGATAAAGTCCACCAACCCACACCTCCCGCTTTTTTAAGCTTGTGTTTGTTTACCCCAGTATCATGGTATTTTTATTCATTCATTACCCATAATACTGAATTCATAAATTTGTGCAGAATAACTAACTTCCTGGTTTAATTTAAAATGCAGTCAGCAGTTGCCATAAATTACAGTAACATCTAACTTCCATATATCTTCTCTTAATTTCCTTGCATGAAACTTGCACGATGTGTTCAAACATAAATATTGAATACTTAAAGTTAAAGCGAGGAGTTTTTGCATGGATTAAAGAATATTTTCATAAATTTATTGCCACATGGTTGACAAAATACATTCATAAATACGGACGCCGGGGTAGCTATACTTCCTCTACTTGGGGAACTGCATCCCTAAAACCACGAGGAAAATGTACCTCTGAAACATCGTCAAATGGCACGGGGCTTTGAGAAAACAAACGTTTCGCTCTAGAGGGCACATACTCTGCACCAAAAATGCTGCTTAAGTATAGAACAATCAGACCCGTACTAGAAATCAAAGGATTCGAAAGCGTAACCATCCTATACGGTATACCCTCTCTCTTCTTAAAAGCAATAGTTCAACAGAGTAATTTTAATCGCATTTAGTCCGTTGCAAAGGCCTGGGGGACAGGGGCCATTTTAAACCCTTTAATGTGTTAGGCACCGTGGAGTTCTAAGTTCTTTCCTTGTATGAAAGACTCTACATTATTTTAAACGGATAACATCCGAGTGGAACATTGACCGTTTCATTTGAACTGCTTCGCGACTGAGGTTGTCGGTTAGCAGGTTGGTGACCGAAGAGCATGTTTTTATACAATTAACTTAACGGACGATGCCTATTTTCTTAGGATAGGTGCAAATCGAGTCGACTGTTTGTGCAATAAACGAAACTAACACTATGAAGTACATTTCACGCATTTTATTTACATATCATACATAGAGGGAAAGGGATTCGGTAAAAATAACAAAGAAATAAACGGTTAAGAATTTCATAGTTTTACACGCTTAAGTATAGTCAGACCTAGAAAAGAAAAGTGAAGTTTATTCCAGCGTCGGGCTGAATAACAAACTTAAACATAGTACACTAGAAACATTGTTTGGTGATAATGATATATTGTACAGAAGTGCAGACATATATACTAAGGAGTTAACTCTTGTTGGCCATAGACATTGAAGTCAGGGAGAACAATTTCTAGCGGTCGAAAATGAAACCATTGATTTAGCTCTCTATGCGACAACAATACAACGACGAATGATACATACAGAACATCTCTGCTTTAGTCCCAGTTATTGGCAGAGAAACCAGGCCCGTAGCCAGAATAAGTACAGAAGGGGACGGAATAGCTTCCAGGGGGGCGAAAAAATTTTCGGGGGCCAAAGGTGTAAAAATGTATTAAGTCAACGGCAGGCACCATGACTTACCCCTGTTTTGAAAATTACTCCTAATCTTTCGAAAACGTATATAATAATTGCCTATCTCATTTCTGAAGTTGAATACACACTGTACATATGGAGACACGCCAAACAAACAACTTGTTGCGTACAGTTAAAGCGCCCTCACAATTTTGTTGGTTTTAATAGTTAAAGGGAAAATGCAGTCCCCCAATTTGAAGTAGTGTACTCCGATACACTAGTTCAGGAATGGCTCCTATCAATCATGTGAAAGTGTTTTTGTTACATATTTCCTTAACTTTATGTAGAATAACTCAGTGGTTTACCCTCAACATACAATGATTTTACACAGGAACACTATGAAAATACTTGTCAGAGAAATAAAAGGAGATCTGTAAGATTTAGCAAATTTTTGAAAATAAACTTGGGGGACTGCCTTCTCCCTTTAAACACGCAGTAAAGCATTGTGACAACGTTCTCCATCACTATCATTTTTAGTTCTACGATGTTTGCATGTTTACACTGTTGTAAGAAACTCCCTTACTTAAAGGGAAAACGCAGTAACCCCAATTTGGGTGAGTGTACCTGAATATCCTTTTTCATAAATGGTTCTTGACAATCATGTACATAACAATATTTTTCTCACTGAATTATGAAATTCAAAGCAGAGTTACTCCTTGGTTTACCTTGAATATATAAGTAATACTTATGTCCTGGAATATCATGAAATATACTTAGAGGGATATAAGAGGATATTTGTGATTTAGCTGTTGTTTCAAAAAAAGTTTGGGTTACTGCTTATGCCCTTTAAACTTTGCGAAATTAAAGAAAACTGGTTGACGAAGCCCTATTACTTATTCTTGTTTTACGAGGGAAGACAATTCATGCTAGATGAAGAGAAATACTCACGTAAAATTCTTCAGAATTAATGTTTTATCACTCAAACTTGTTTTCAAGTTTTTTTCATTGCTACATCTTTTTATTAGTTTGCATAGACAGCCTGGTGTAGTATGCGAGCTTGCGAAGGGGCGGCTCTCGTTGGCTCGCTACACAAGGTTAAGGCAGCTTTTCTTTCTTGTTTATTGTAGTGATAAGCTAAACCTGAGTAGAGCATGCTAAACGAAAGCTTTTATTTTTCGGGCCGGATATGTAGGCTAATTAATCAGCAATTTAAAGAGTATGCACGGATTTTTTGCGTCTTTTTACTGCTTACGTGAATCTATCCTTATATTTTAAAGGGGTATTTGGACTTTCAAACAAAGATCTTCAAAGCCCATTCGAACTGCAGAAAGGGGGTTCAGTCTCTCTCCCTAACGCGTGCACGCGTATCGAAACAATGCTTCCCAGGCAAATTTCATTTCTGTTTGTAGAAAGATTGTTTCTAAAGGAACCGACATTATCCCTGCATGTATAACAGTGTAGTCAATCTGCACCCCAGAATTAATATAACGTTAGTATCTTCGTTGTATCAGTTGACTTCCTCTCTTCATGGGAGACCGACAAGTAGTCTATGGTACAACGATTCCATGACAAACAAACACAATCACCAGAAGTTACTCAGGCTCCATGATATCATCTATAGAGGCCTACAGTTACTTTAACATTGGAAAACATGAGTATAGCTTCCTTCAATGTAGAAACGAAATATTCATTTCTAATAAACAATCGACATTTTCAGCTAAAAGTGTCAAGATAAAGTGGAAGCCCGGATCTGCTCTTCCCGTTTCGATTTAGGCCTTCATGAAAACAAAACAAGGATACAGTTCGGATCTTTGACACGGGTTCAGAACATGACCATATATAGGTGAGACAAGACCCAATATTAGCATACATGAAAATATTGCATAATAAATTAAAGGGGTTCATGGTCCCCGTAACTACAGGCTTTGTGATCCCGGTTGCCCCATGGCTAAATAGAACACTCTCCCAATACCTCAGTTAATACAGGTAAAAGAATTTGTTGACTTAAAAAGTACGCTGTCTCTTGTTGGTTAGTTTGCATTATTTATATCAAAGAATAGACGGATATATTGAAATTTCTACATCTCAAATCATGTGAAATTTGGTATAATTTCCCCATAACTAAAAAAAGGATGAGGTACTGCATTTATTCACTGTATAAAGGATGTTTTATCAATATGTGTTAACTGTATAATGAGTCAGCAATATTGAGAATAGAAGGAAGTGACCGTAAAGTTTCAGCTTCCGGTTAAACGAGCTGCACCAAAGAGATGAAGGCACGCTCGTACATAACACAAAAGGTGGTATTTTTTTCCATTTTGATCTTAGTATCACTCTTTGTAATGTCTTCGTCACTGGCTCACATTGGCGTTGTCAGAGGGGGGGCAGGAGCTATGCCCCATAATCGAAATTAAAAAAAAAATTTGTAATGAAACAAAAAAATTGACTCAAATGATACTAAATGTTGCACCAGATTGCATCTGAGGGTACTTAAATATTCAAAAGTTTCTCAAAGGGACGTGTCCCCCTCCACTTAAACCCTTCCCCCAGGCCGGCAATCAGGCCCGGCAGTTGGCCCCCTCCAAACAAAAATCCTGACAACGCCAGTGGTGGCTCAGATCATAGGGGAGGGTCTGGGGACTAAATCCCCGGTCAAAATGTGGTGAGGCGGAAGTATGCTTCGCCCGCCTCGATTCGCCAAGGATGAAAACCCCTTATTTGTTCTCTCTGTAAAAAATTTAAAACATTTGTACTAAGTTTCCTTAAAATTGCCTAAAATTTTCCACCAAACTTGCATAAGTACTGTCAAATATTCGAAAATTTTCCAATGGGCGGGGGACACCCCTCCCCTTAGACTTCTCCCCCAGAACGGAAGTCTGAAACATCGTTCATCCCCAGTGGAGAACAGCTTCCTATACCTATGGCTCAGATATTTGCCGATATGACCCTGCTTGCTTTCTGAAACTTACTTAAAGAAAACCCTCCTATAATTATAAAATTATTAACCTACTTTAAACTGTAAAAATATCCCCCAAGACTGCAACAAAGATAAACACTATATAGACAACGCACCAAATATGGGTATGCGAGGTACAGTATTGTATAATTTTCAAAATCATATCTTTGAAAAGGGCACTTAATTTCTTTTCCAAAAGTACCAATCCCGCCCCCTTTTACTTATCAAAACACAAGCATCGAAACATTTGCCCACTTTTACCATAATGTGCTTATTAAAACAAATTATCAATCTGTGGGTTTGGTTATTACCTACAATAAAAACAAGCAGTAGATTGTGAAAGAATGTCTAAGCACGCATAGGCAAAGATATTTTATACTAGGGTGGAAGGAGTTTTCTGAAATTTTCCCTACCCGGCAAACAATCATGACATAAAATTTACCCTGTGGAAGTGGCATTTGTTTACCATGAAATACGTTTGGTGGGGCTTCCAACCTCCCCCCCCCCCACCCTGAACTACGCCTAAGACATACGTCTACATGTCATGAACTAGCCTGCGCAGCTAGCAGTACGATCCCTATCTCTACACATATCAGTAAGACACCTTCGTTGGTGTTCGACGTTATAGGGTTTGATGAGCCACTTGCGGGCGTGGATCCTTGCCCCCTTTTTTGTGAAGTTCTTGCTCCACCCATGAGTGGCGTGGATAAATTGAGAGGGCTTGGAGAGGTGCAATGCCCACATAAATCTCGCCACCGTAATCCCCATTGGAAAACTTAAGAGTGAAGAGATATACCTCTTCCGTGCTTTAGCCCCATAAAATGATGCTCCCCCCCCCACCCTGTGCCCAAAACCGTCTACTGAAATAACAAGTTATTGAATAGTACAGCTCCAACACAACGAAGATAAAAACAAATCCAACTGAGATTCACAGATATTCAAAATAATAATTTCCAATATTTCAGATGAACAACAGACCATACAGCTATACTCTTAAAATGGAGCTATTACAAGTCCTTTGAAATGAAGTCACAGAACAGTTTGCTTGATGTAAATATTAATTTTAAATTAATAAGAAGGGAGACATACGTTACATCTAGGAAAAACAAATTTGGTCTGCCCTTGAAAGTATCATCGGGCTGGTTTATGATCAAACATAATATTATCGATGATATCAATGAGTAGCAAAAGAATCTAGGCTGCTCAATCCCGCTATTTGGGCTTTTATCTTCCCATTTCGTTTTTCTACATCTTGTCGCTTGCGTCGACCTTTCACCGAGCGGACAGAACGCATTGACCGGATAGTGCGCATGATTCGAGATTTCTCTGGTACTTGCGAGCACTTGCACGTAAGAATGAGTTTGAAGATCACTTTAAAGTGAGGGTGTTTGGTTGCATAGATGAATGGATTAACGCAACTGTTGACTAGAAAAATGGCGGCTGTCCAAGGCACAAGTGGATCCGATGGAGGGATAAATAGGACGATGCAGTATGGAGTAATACAAATGAAAAATGCGCACACGACGTAAAACAAGTTTCGCGTTATCTCTAATTGTCGTCTACTCAGTCGCTTTCGTAAATCTGCGTTCGTGTCCATACTGACTGCATTAGCATTGCTCACGTATGACGTAGTAGATACATCTGGTTGTTCAGTAATAGTCTTAGCGTGTTTCCTTATATGTAGGAAGATAAGCACGTACGTAGAAACGATCGTAATGAGAGGAATCGGATAAACAATGGCTGATTGTAACATGCTGTAGTAATCCGAAAGAGGATGTGACGTTTTATGCGTACATGATGCGTATTTCCTTGCGTAACCTAATTCCCCCAAACCAAGCAAAGGTGGAAGCATAGCAGTAAGGAACGGTATGAACCATACGATGAAAACCATGCACGTTATCCTTCCCTTTGCGAAAAATGTTCTGTATCTACGGACTGGACGAGTGATTAAATACCACCGATTGATACCAATGGCAGCCAAGGTATAAACGCTACAACCTGCACACGTGAACAAAATAAGCGCCGCTCCTTTGCAAATATTTTCGGAAAGTAGGTACATGTCCTGATCACCATTCAAGTTGAGAAGTCCAACAATGTTAAACGGTAGCATGAGGCACGTTAAGCAGTCCGCTATGCTCAGGTTCACAACAAATACATTTGTAATTGTCCGCAGTTTCTTCGACAAAATAACGGCCAAAATAACTAGGAAGTTACCAAGCAACCCAGTCAGAGACAACAGTCCATATAAAATGGCTATGATGATCCTCTGTTTAGGGTACTCCTCGATTTTGTAGGGCCTCTCGTTTGAAAAATCCATTCCATCCATAGTATTATTCATGAAGTCCATTTTGACAAAAATCGGTACAATTTTTGACACCTGCAGAAATCTGACCACAGGCTTGGGTTTTAGTACTGTGCTTCCCTCACTACTTGTTTCGTTTGCAGAAATTCTTGATCAGGCCAGGAAATCCTTAAATCGATTACACGTCTTGATTGCCCCACGTGTAAGGATGCCTGCCAGAGTCAGTAAGTCTAAAAGCCCTTATCACTGTATACACATTAACATGTTCCTTTCGCAGACATTAGAAGTAGTCTAAATCCAGTTAAGAAAATAAGTTATCTGTGCTCAACCACTCTTCGCAAACCGATAGAGGAGCTCTGAGAAACATTTTACACTACAAGGCTTCCTCACTTATGTTTTACTTGAAGATAACAACGTAATTTCTCTAGGGTCAAGTACTGTGGGAATAATTAGTGGACATCCAGTAGGCTAGCATCGATGCCAAAGCTAAGGTGGTAACTTTTCCTGTTGGAAACGAATCTCGTTTTGGTTGATTTGCTATATTCTCGCGGCAGTCTGGCTACAAACTTTTACAGCGTAGTTTCCTTGGGATGTCGTTTGGTGTTAGTTGAATCGGTGACCATTCTGAAAATAAAACGAAGAAACGTGATATAAGTAAAATTGTAATGTGTACAAAGGCCTTCAATGCATTTGGAAGTGATATTTACCCTTTTAGGGCCAAGTATTTTGTTTTCCGGGCAGTCTTATGACATTTTGGGGGTAAAATGGGCAGTCCCTCCCACAGTCCCAGTTGACAGTAATGCATTCGTGTGCGTGTGCACAATCTATATAACCCACATCAAATCACGTTAGAATAACGTTGCTTAATTCAAAGGGTCAGAACTCGATCTCAACGTTTTGATAAAACTGGAGCTCGTTTCTCGGTAGAGACAATATATGCGTATTAATTAGCAGTGTACTCAAGGTAAATTGGAAAAATAAACCAGAATGCTAGGATGTTCTTCTTCTTCCACAGTATTTACAATTAAAATCCATCTTGGCTGGAACCAGCTTTCAAATTTGATTGAGAAATCCTAGCCACTTTATGTAATGGCTCGATTTAAAAGGAAAAAATGCACGCCTGTAGACACAGACACATACTAACTGGAAAATTCACTGCAATGGCACAATTTAGAAGATGATCATTTTTTATCCTACTGACCTTGTTTTACAATAACTACCATTCATAATGATAGTTTTAGACCGCTGCTCCGTTGTACTGTAGGCCTATAGATAAGACGAACAACAATAAAACGCGTCCCGTTTGAGCTTTTCCAGTAACGGTGTTGCAGTTGTGCCACATTCTGACATTACGAGAGTTCCGTGGTAACTCCCTGGTAATACTGCAGCTAGTTTACATGAGTTTTCAGTGTCTGTTCGGTGTTCATTGGGTGTGTCTTCAGTGAGATAAGAATCACAGTTTCGATAGTAATCGGTTTTGTACCTTTAACTGCTCTGCATTATTGCATATGTATGTTTTAGCTGATGTCATCATTTTGCCGCAATAATAGAATGCAAAAAGATGTAGACCATCCGTATCTCAAATATCAGGAAAGTTTCCTTCTCCAAACAGGAAGCTGTCCCTGAAAACCTCCTACCCCAAACACAACTTCAACACTGAGTGCTATGGTGCCTAAGGAAAGTTCTACAGTAGCTAACAATTAGTAGTTTTTTCTTTTAAGAACAAAAATTACTATTCCCTTAATACATCATATTGTACCTTGCTCGATGAAAATATTTCTTCCTGTGAAAAGTTATTTCTCTCCTCAAACCCCCTACCCCCTCCACAGTAACCTTGTTTGGTTACAGGCCTTCACTTCAAAAAGAAAAGAAATCTGCATCGTGAGTTATCACGCGATAAAATACACCTAGTGTCTTTGGTTGTTGGTATAAGCTCGGGTGCGCACCGGCACCCATAGCACTTAAGCTGAACGCACACGGACGTCAGAAAACACGAAACAAGTTTGTTTCGCACTTGTTTCGCGTTTTCGTTAGTGTATCCGCACACGCATTGAAAGGTCAACGCACATAAGGAAACAAAAAACAAGTGCAAAACAAAAATCCAGCTGTTCAGAAGCTATAACTTTCTAGTTGTCCTAGCTGCTGCTTATCGTAGCCTATGGTAAGTAGCCTCCTTGAACAAGTGCCAAAACGCCCCCAGCAGGGGTGGTACTGCCCCTAGGGGCCATGTCTCCCGTCAGGGGTTATTCTCCCACCATGGGGAATTTTTACTCATTCAGAGTCATAATCGGTACGGTAAAGTATGATGGGCCCGACAGTCAAGCTGTCTTTGCTTTCACCTGATCAATGGGGCAGTGTCTTCAATGTGAACCCATAATTCTCGGTGCGCTTCGCCTGCACTAGAATTTTCGTTGTTTCAGTTTCTTCCATAGTTCATTCCATAGATCTTATAGTGCAAGCCTCTTCCACTTCCCAAGTAATTTTACGTAGCCTACACAGTTTTATGTAAAGTTCGTGGGAATTTCATCTCATATTGCATACCCTGTGTTATAGTTCTCCTTTGTTTGCCGTAGGCCTACCGTACGATAAGCAACTCGTTGAGGGATCTTTGACTATTGCATCTGGCAGACTGGGTAGATACAGAGTAGGCCATGGGTCAGAAGCACCTCACGGCCCCATAACTCTCCGACCCAATACTTTTTGGAAACCTTAGGGTCCCCCGAACACGAAATCAAGTAGTGACAGTAAAAACAGTGGGTCTCACTCATTCAAAATGGCTGCCAAAAACCAAATGGCAGCAAAAAATCATGCATATTTTGTATAAAATAATAACAAAGGAAATATTCTTAAAAATACATACATTATGATCGTTATATTGGCGGCCATTTTGTTGTTTTCGCTATCTTGGTTAGTTTGGGGTCCTGCATAAAATATCAGAAATCATGCTTTGAATTTTATGTACAGTCTGCTCTAAAGATATTTAGGGTTTTCAATCGAAATATAGTTTTAAAATTATTATTTTCTGAGATTTTTGCATTTTTTTTAATTATTTTCTGATTCGGGGGAGAACTTTTACTATATTGTTTTTCTTCTTAGGAGCTTTTCCGCCATATTGGCTGTCAAGTACTCTTGTGCCAAGGATTTTAAAGTTCATTCTTAGTTATAAAACATTAATTTACATCATTATGATTGGGGTTCGTAAAAATTTGCAATGTTTTTACTCAGTTTTGGAAATATTTCATTCAGTTTGACGGCTATTTCGTTTTTTCCCATCTTGGTTAGCCTAAACTTCTCCCCAATACAGTCCCAAAAATAATTTTGGAATTTTTGGCATAGAATATGACAAAATTTGAAGAGTCGATGCCTCAAAAGTATGATTTTTAAGAATATTTTCTTTATTATTATTTAATACAAAATATTTATAATATTTGTCGCCATTTTGTTTTTGGCTGCCATTTTGAATAAGTGAGACCAATATTGTTATCGTTACCACTTGATTTCGTGTTCGGGGACCCTAAGGTTTCCAAAAAGTATTGGGTCGGCTAGTTGTGGGGGGGGGGGTGACTGCGAGCCTCGTGAGGTGCCTCTGGCTCATGGCCTACTTCAAGACGCCAAGACGGTTCCATGCAGGTCGCCATTTCATAATCATGTGATCCAATCTTCGTCTGTTAATTGGTTGTGACTCGCAACTTGTTTCGCGAAACGCGAAACACTCGTTTCGCGAATCAAGCACTGTTTGTTTAGCGAAACAGCGTTCGCGAAACGATGTTTTCTGTTTTCGTCCAATGCACAATGGACGTCAAAAAACACGAAACTTGTTTTTGTTTCGTGTTTCGCGTTTTCTGTCGTCCGTGTGCGTTCGGTTTTAGCTACGACAGTTTTGTGAGTATGAATCGGAGTCAAAGATGTTACAATGGACGGGGCGGCCGTGACGTCACAATAGGGTAACACCGAAAAGGCCAATGAAAACAAATACTGCGCATCTATACCACTGCTCTTTATGTAGGACCTTCACATAGATCAGTGATCCATACATTACAATGTAATCCGGCCATGCTGGTTTTCATCGGCAACGCGACCTTTGACCTAAATGTCAGTATGACTGCCCAGCTAATGGTAGAATTTGATACAAAACTTTAAATTGCACATGAAGCTGATATCCGTTCACATTTTGACAAAATATGAATGTCTTACACAAGTACATATGGATACTTGAAAATCTGAAACATCGTTAAAAGAAGGGTTCAAGCAAAAATTTACTTTTCACATGTGAAAGAGGAACTAAATCTATGCATTTTGGTGAAACTT
>WURT03093707.1:0-12631 GCA_009936505.3 Holothuria glaberrima
TCCCGCTGAAAGAATTTCGGTACCGTAGAACTCTTCTTGCCCTTCCTTGCACTTAAATTCCGTTAGCTTAAAGACAGGTACTCATTACCCCAGACAGTTCCAATTCTCCCAACTAGGTTACATCTAGCCCCGCCCACAACCGTCTTTTACTTCTTTTACTTCCTCGTGCAGACACAAACCTAATTAATTGCTCAAGGCCATATCCTGCATGGTGAGCACACAAGGCCACGGCCCCTTTATGTAATTATAGGACTCTCTGAGCATGCTGTGTAGTATGAGCTACTCTGCGTCTTTAATGAAGTTTGTAACTCTGATGTCAATCAAAGAGCAGTCACCAATTGAGACTTTCTCTTACCCCCAAGTAAAAGTCATACTTGGGGTGACGGGTATTGTCTTTAAACCCTGGGTGGGCAAGCATCTTAAGTCGAATGGGGTTACCGTTAAGGTTGGATACCATCTTCAACAGGCCTTTCGGTTTCTCATTTAATGTCATCATTTGTCTTGATTATGTTACTCAGGGACATCATATCCACATATTTTCTTTTATACTTCTTAAATTTCCTCAGTCATATCAACAATGACCTAACCAGACAATTTTTCCTGGGAGATTTTTGTGAGGGATTCCCCCTCCCCGAGCCCCTTCACATAGCTTCGCCACTACATATCATCCCTTGATGTAATATTTTCTGTGTAGGAGACTGTCTTTGTTCTCATGGGTGGCGATAGCGGGGGACAGAGGGACATGTCCCCCAATGTTTGAGAAATCGCTCATTGACTTTGATTTTTCACACAGTAAATTACTTAAAAACGCGGTCACCCCACCCCCCATATTGAATACAAATTACTACCCTTGTTTGTTCTTTTTTCCTTCCTTCTTTTAATATGTCACGTGTTGCTCTATTCCTATAACATAATAGAAGGAAATATAATTTGAAGACTTAGTCTGCTTATTAAACCCAAATTGTTAATGGGATGGATTTAAAACAACTCTAACAGTTAGCAATGTGCACTGACATACCAAACATGGACCGAGCTGACATTCGCTCTGGCTTTATGACTGTAAAGCCGTTACAGAAAGCTCAGCCCCTCCCCTTACCCTCTTTTCCAATGCATGAACCTAAATGAAAGATGACATAAAAGAAAAAGAACAAAGCCCAATAGGCATGGAAAGGAGATGCATCAGTAGCTTTCCAACTTCTGTGCGTACTCTGAAAATACTCCCGAGAGTGCATCTGTAACTAAGTAAATAACCTTCATGTTTTATGGAAACAGATGCAAGTTTTCTCAAGTCATCATTTAGCAATTAAGAGTTACACAATCAAATTCATAAATGAAGTACTATAGCCTATGACAAAAAAAAACTTGAAATAATTCCGAAAGAGTTCCATGCGTCTTTACGATAAGGGACTTTCCAGCTTGTTAACTTAATCTACGACAAACTCAAACAGCGTGTGCTTGCTATACAGGCCTGGGCGTGACTATCAATCAAACTGACCCAGGTGGACTGTTACTTTCTAGGAGATTCCTGGCAAACCAACGATAACAAGCGGTTTTTGCACGGAATAACATTTTACCTGCCTATATTGTGACTGCTTCAAAATATTTGCATTGTGGTGTGCGCAGGTTCTTATATCAATATGATAATCACCCTTTGGATTATTTAGTCTTGTGTAAAACGTTATACTCTTATAGGTTTCACGCCGGTTACCTGAAAGGTGTTAAATGATGATCTGTATAATTTTTCTTACAAACTTCACTTCATTTTGTCACAAGACTTTTGAGATCACCTTTTATTTGCTGTTGTTTTGTAAACTTTGCAGCTGGAAGCTTTCAGCTGTCGAGACATTCGACAATTTAGCTAACCTTAAAATGTACTCAGATGCTACTTCAAAGAGCTCGTTTCTTGCTAATAATGATCTATCATAAGTAAATTAGCTGGTTATACATTCAGGCTTAGTTAAGACGTTGAGACATTGAGATGGATTCGAGAAAAGTAACACTCGTTTCTGGGAGCCTCAGGACGTCTAAGTTTATAACAACGTGTCCCTATCCTTACACGATGAACTAAAATAATTTGAAAACCAGTTAAATATTTTTGTTATCCCCACTGAAGGAAATGAGAATTTTCAAGGATGCATATTTGTTTGGGGTATTCGAGGATTGGCAGGCACACCCTAAAATATTTGATTGATCAAATATGCATGGGCATCACTTGAACAGTAGCAAAAGCACACATATACATCGTGTGGTTTTACTTCCTTCTTTGAAGTTTGTAGTTTAAATGAAAGTATTGTAAACTAGAAAAGTTTATGTTGTCGCGGAACTAGTTGTTGTGAGTTGTTGGGAGCACAACAATATTATGCGATATCATAACCATATTGCTATACGCAAAACGGATCTCATAAGTGTTAAGTTTTTCATCGTTCGTGTTAGAAAAAAATCGGAGTCAAGAGGCTGGAGCAGAGAGCTGAGAGAATTCTCTTTAAAAGTGGAAAAAGGTCAAATCAATTTCGAGTCACGTATTGGAGGAAAAGGCGGAAGTTCAGTTGATTCAAAAACAATCTTTAGAATGCGCCCAGGATTCACAACGAAGTGTTTTATCGTTACCAAATTTGTACTGCCATATTCTACACAAAACTATCGTTGTCAATACGATGTGTTCACGATAATGATACTGTCAATGTTATGCAACACCATTTGAACCTAATTATAAATCCTTTGGGTCCTCTTTGACAAATTCATACAATGCAACTGAAGTCTGTAACTTCACTTTTGATAGAAACAGAAAACATCTGTAAAGTTTCAGACACTTGAACAATGACCATCTGAGCTAATAGTTTATTACACAGCTGTAGCTTTCATTAGTCATTACAAAAATAGAAAATGTTCTAGGAATTTCTATTTGTTGATCGTGTAGTGTTTCATTTAGTATACTACCTCCCAGGGGTGGCGCCAGGAATTGTCGACGGGGCGAGCAACAACCTGAAACCGGACGAAGGTGACGAGCTTCAGTAAGGGTGGCGAAACCAACATTTCCCTTGACGAAAATTTAGGCTTTCTATTAAAGAAAATTCGAAAATTTGGGATTGCTGAAGATTACAAAAGTTTGGGTGATTATTTATGGAAACTTAAAAAAGTTTTGGTCTTTTATTGAATGATCTGCTCACTTTTAGGAAAAAACAAGAAAACTGTTGGGGTAAGTGGTCTTTCTCGAGCGTTACATACTTATCGTAAACATTCAGGTTCCCTGAGGAAAATGGAAGATTTCCTAGGAGGGTGTGGGCATGGCCCCCTACTGCCCCAGCCCTAGCCTCCCCCACCTTGCCCACCACTGCTACTCAACATTACGTAATCTTATGATGGACAACTAATATCTGAATAGGTAATGCAAACGTCCATTCTATTGTTCATAACGCACAGAGCATTAACTGAGCTGCATGGACGCTGCTGTGGTAGGATCGTTGTAAACAATATATTTTTCTCATCAAATTGTAGATTGTCCAAGTTTTCTGTTAGCCTTTACATAAAATGTACCTTCAAGTTAAAAATACAACCAATTGGAAGCTTTTAATCCTCTTATTGAAAGTTTTACAAAAACAGTTATTACACATACACAAAATATGTTACAGCCCACGACAGGCACCCAGAATTCGTAAGCACAATAAATAGTGTCTCTTTATCTGAAGACTAGTTCTTTTTAACAAATTGTACCTCTAAGAATAGTAGTTCATATTCGCAAAAACACTCGAACATCAGACAGATTCGGCAAAACAAAGACTCTCTGGTTGTTAACAAACAGCGTTAACGATCGTACACACCAACCCCTAATGCCCACAGACACGAGTCACGTGATCTAACCAGGTTACCCTTAAGAGCTAACACAATGAAACACCATTAAAGACTCATTAGCACCTACCATCACAGTGACGCTAACCACAGTTGCAATGAATACTATAAAGTCGGTAAATCCTTTGATGTTATCGCACAGACGAACTACCATCTGAAATTAGTATACTTATAGGTGATTACAATACACTTCCGAATTCCTAAAGGATCCCATAAAGTAATAGGTTTTATTTCATCTACTAGATGTTTTATTTGGCTGCGATCCCCTCTCTGTGGCAGAAGTATCTATAAAAACCTTGTCAGTGTTGCTATACCATATCGTAATTCAGAGAATCATACACTTTATTTTGAAGCGAATTCTTTTGTTTTGGAAAAAAATACTTTGTATTCTTTCGTTTTAAATTTGTTCGTCTGGCCAGCAAAAACTTCCTAGCAAAGGAATATTCTAACGGTAAACTTTTCTTAAACTGTTTGATTAGTGAACAATTCTTCTAACCATAGTTGCCTGGGACTTCATGTGATCAGTGAGGGAGACTTCATCAGGATCAACCTAGTCACTCCTTTAACTCAGGTCGAATCAACTTGCCCTGCTGTCATTTGCATATAAAACTTGTATACGTCGGACAGAGCTCTGAGCAGAAAGTGCGTCGTTGAGAGCAAACAACTCGTATATCACAGCGTTGTCATACACATTAAACTGCTGTTGGGTGCATGGTTGCCTATTGCTCGGTTGCTTTATATTCTTTCCTTAGTTGTTCAAACTCGTTAAATTGATCAAATTGCCAAAGAGTTCGTCGTTGATTTCCAAGCGGTATAAAGTGTTGTATAAGGTCATATACAGAAGACGAATGAGGAATTAAGTCTCTTCTAACTATCATACCAAAGGGGAACTACCAATTGGACCGTGTGTACTTGTGGGTCTATTAGCAATTGAAAGTTGTAAAGATCTTTAAACTTAGCAACCATGAGACTAGAGTTAATGCCGAAATCAGGAGACGCAATGTTTCGGTACCACACAAGCAGTAATTACCCACAGCAGTTTCAGCACCCAGCCGAGTACCTGGGTGCAGCTCTTCAAGGATACCCAGAGACGGGGGCGATCCAGCAGCATGGTTCTCCAGTGGCGTGGTCTGGTTCTAGCGGTATTGAAAATGCGCCCACCATCACCTCCAGCGTTGCAAATTCCCACAACTCAACACCATTGCCGGACCAATGGGTTTACAACCATGGAAACCAACAACCACATCTTGGTTCCCCGTCGGGTCATCTTGGGGGATCTGGAATGCCTGGATATGGCACCCACGAAGGGTATATGGCGGCACACCACGGCCCAGACAGTGTGGCCCAGGCATTGTATACGCCCTACAAAACTGCACCGTACGACTGCTGGGTGAGAACGCCCACCTACCGATACAACCCACAAACAGGTAAGAAAAGCCAAGATAATAAGTTAAAGATTTTTATTTAGGGAATTCATAATTCAAAGATAACGAGTTCAAACAAATAACGATTTGAAATAAACGAATAACAATGTTTTCTTGACACCATAAGGTATTGAAATAAATAAACTGAATAACAAATGAGTCCCGATCTAGAAAAGGAAATTCTAACCCCCAACCCCTGAAAATTAATTTGAAGAAAAAATAACGAAAAGGTAGTGGTCTAATATAATCAAAATTTGGTTAGAAATCGTCCTTTCGATCGAAATATCATGTATAATGTAATCCTGTTTGATTTTCTTAATGTAATCTCCAGCTCTATTTGTCAGAATTTGAATTTGAATTTGATTATAATGAAAACGTATTAAATATCATATTAAATACTTTTAACCATTTTCTTAAGCGTGAATGAAAGCAGTTCCAAAAATTTTAGATCCCTTTAAGTAGGAAAGCGAAACATTCATCAAGCTTTTTAAAGTTAAAATTTAAACTTTAAAATGTTTCAGAATATGGATACTTTAATCAAATTAAAAGATAATCATTCCATTTTCTCAGTTTATTAGGTTTTCATCATGTCAGTCTGAAAATTGTCAATCATGCAAGTTTTGATATTATAATTTATTTTCATATTCTTGTGTTTATTATCGTCAAGGGTGTTTCAAATAATTAGGAGTGTTATGCTAAGATGTAACATTTGTTATTATCTCAAGATTATCAGAGTTGAAATAAAACTGTGAATGGAAGAAGATAAAATTTAGGCCTATTTACGTTACAATGTCTATCACAGACATGACTAACCTTTTAAAATTGTAGTTCTTAGTAAGTGCTGTGCATTAACTAAAGTTATTACTTTAGTTATATTTTTATCGAACTTTAGGAACATTCCCTTTTAAAATAATTATTAATACGGTACAATATGTTGACACAAGCCCAACGCGGCGTCTTTGATTAAAACGAAACCCTTATCATTTAATGATCAATTGTATTCTCATTAACTGCTGTGAGGTCCCATGTAGGTGGAAACCCACACATTGTGGTGTCGTATTGGCTTGTACTGTGGTTTTCTGATACACAGACTATCGCCAGGATATGCCACCAAAACTAAAAATCACTAATAAGTTAAAAAAAACTATAATAGCGGTATAACTCTGTATTATTCCACACTTATTGTTTCGTACATGTGACTTCGCATGTGAAAATTGACTCAAGTCAAATATAACATCACTGTTTTACATTTCGTTACACTGAATAATCGAGTCGTTATGGCTTGTGAATGTGCATTTGTCATCTAAATATTACTTTAATGATTATAATAAGCTCTAAAGAACAGGCAGGATATCACGCATACACACTGTTCAGAGATCAGTACAAGTTATATATCTTGGTGTTGAAACGTTTGTTAGAGAAATCGATATATACACGTTTAAGTTTGTGTCTATTTTTCAGGCACCGTTTGGCCTTCTGCTCTGAGCTTCTCTACCTGTATATTTACCATTCGGCGTTATTGTATCCAAAATGTTTTGTTTTGAAAGAAGTGGGTTGTTATCTTGAACACTAAAGTAAGAGAAAGAAAAGAATTTTGTGACGGAGATGATTTTACTAGTACTTAGACTCGTTTCTAAGGACAAACATACGACTTAGCATAAGTGAAAGTAATATTTACCGTACAAAAATGTCCCCTGTGTGGTGCCAACAGCAGAATATCATTATGAAGTAAAATTACTCCGAAACAGTTTTATTTGGTTTCTCGGGTTGGATTTTAACAGATTCGAAAACAAGATGTAAGTCACTGCAAAATTCTGCTACTTCACATTTTGCCAAACTTTTCAATCATAATTTTGTTATATATCTAATATACAAAGTGAGTTCCCTCCTAATTTTTTTAAAAGATAACAGGCTAAATGGTTGAAATAAAGCAAATAAGCCAAGCTATACTGAACATTTTTTTCAAAAGTATTATTTCTAGGTCATGCATGAAAAATATTCCTTCAATTTTCAACTTTCAAATGATGCAGTTGTGGATAAATACATTTCAAAAACTTTTTTGACGTATTTTTAAGGGTTTGAAACCTTTAGACATAATTTAATAAGTTAGTGTTACATTTAGTGTTACATTATACCTTATTTTTTTAGGTTGTATGAAACTTCCTCAATGTTTCGTTGCTTTCTCGATTACACACACTAAGGAAAACGCACTAAAATGACAAACAGAAATTAATGCAGTTGTAAACGAAGCTTAGCAGCTATTCAAATTCGACGTTATTCTTTCCACGTGTTCTCAATGGTTATTGGTTGTGAGATGTAAAAGTTATACGAGAAAAATTATCTTGGAAATTATAGCCTTTGTACATCAGTTTAACAGTTTAACCAGTGAATATCTAAATAAGTTCTAATACTACATAATAAAATACACATTGTTGTACACGTGCGAATGCCAGTCTGTAAACATTTTTCGTCAATCTTTTTTATGGGGTGATGCAAAACAGTGTAGTTTTAAAAACGTCATATTTTTATTGTTTAGGTATTTACTTGAGGAATTTCACTCGAAGTCTGATTAACGTTGCAATGAGATGAACACTCAAAACGATGGCTATCGGAAATAAGTATTGGCTTACTAGCATTCATCTACATTTGTAGCCTAATAAAAGTTCTCCATAAGCGCTATAAAAGTCTTTCAAATAGCTATGACACTAAAGGGTTTATGACTTTATGCCTAAGCCATCGCTGAAAATTTTATAATAGCCAACTGGATTTTTATTCTGCGTTTGTATAGAATAACACGGTTATGATACGTGTATGGAAAATCATAACGAGTTAATAGATTTGGAAAATATGAAATATTGTTACCATTTATAAGTCAGTTTCTATTAACATTTTTTGATATGTCTTATCGATAAAATGGAATTTTTCAGACTTATAAAATAGGTGAACATGTAGATTTTTCACACTAGAAATGACAATTTCCAAATCGATGAGATTAAGATAGATTGTAAAATAACTCCCATTTATAATGTGTATTAAAATGGAAAAATAAACTTTATGATTTTTCAATACTCTTTTAACCACATGAAGACATACATTAAACGTAATTTTACAAAGTAAATCTGAAGAACCATTCTTAATATAGAAAGCTGAATATACTTTGTGTTGACTTAGCAAACTACAGTCTTTCTGATACATTTGATAATGTAATTTTTTCATAACTTTGCTAGAAATTAAATAAATTTTCATGACAGAATAGCTAAAACCATGAAAAAATCACAATTGTAGAATAGATATTTGATCGGTTCAGGTTCAGGTTGAATTCATATGTGCTTAGGTCAGGTCAGGTGAGGTTATGTTGTGTCTTGATAGCTTAACAACTTTTTGTCTTTTCTGTGCAGTTATGCCAACTATTGAAGAGTGTTAAGTAAAGGGTTTTGTGCATTGCACTCAGGTTAGTGTAGGGAATCAATTCATACTTTTGCCGATGTCAAAAGATAGTGAAATCTGTTATTCAATTTGAATAGAAGAAAGAAAAGGAAAGAGAGGGATAGGTTGCGATCATATAAGTGTGTGCAACTTGCACAAAGCATGTTGCTGTCTAAAATACATATCAGTTTAAAGGTGTACTGTGCCATCAAAACTTGAAATAATCACAACAAAGCCTGAATTTGTACATTTATAGTGACGTATTAATCAACTTGAAATTTATTTACCCCAAAGGCGACAATTCGAAATTACTCCAAATAAAAAAAAAAAAATAGAAAAAAGGCATATAGAAAGCTTGATCGCCCTTGAAACATGTAAACATATATGGTTACAACTGATGGACTTAATTTTATTCTTAAAATTAAAACCAACTAATCCATTGCCTCTGTCCACTGTTGCAGAGATGACAAGGATATTGGTGATAGTTTAATAGTCAGCATTGACGGGGAAATGTCGAAAAAAGTATACAAGAAATTGATTAAAATTAGGTTGCCAATAGAAAAATATCGATGACTAAAATTTCAAGTTAGAAACGACAGATAGATAGGGAGATATTTCTCTGAAGCATTTGTTCTTTTTTATCAAAAGAAATCTAAAGATTCCAATCTGTAAACTTCATCTACAATAAAATGCATTAAAGCTCCCGATGTATGTGTAAAAAAAGCCACTGCAGTAAGAAGCAAGGTTAAGGAGCAGGGAATAGTTCTCCTATTAAACCAACCCACTGGACTTGCTCCTTAAAATTCTCTCTGGACCGGTGTTAAACTTACTGAAGTCGGGCATCTGGTACACCAGTTATATCAAAACTTGTAAATTTCAGCAGGAAGATGCATCTTCAAGCAATTTTTAATATGATTAAAGTTTGTTTTAGTAATATGAACGAGGGAAAATGTTAGAATATCTGCTGCATAAACATAAATTTTCTAAAAATAAAAATGATTAGTTGAACTCATACAACATACATCTTTGAAAATAAAAGTCCTAAAAACTGGCTAAAAATTTAGCAGGCTAATGATGCATAAATTTGACTTCATTCTATCACAATGATATTTTATGTAGGCCTAACTAATTAAAGTTTATCGTGTTGACTAATTTATGAGTTTTGTTAATTAGTTTCAACCAAATCTGCTGAGCTGGGTTTTATCAATTCTAAACTTAAAAAAGAAATTGCGTCTATGGACTGTCCCTCTCCTTGCTTATGTCTAGATGGAAATCAGTTTAACTCTTGACAACTTTATTATGTATTATGTAGAATGCTTGTGGAATTGTTTACTATCCATTTACTCTAGATACAAAAATAGTAAAAAATAATGCTTATTAGTCATATGAGACCTAATTTTGACTTGATTTGGTCATACTTACATTACATGTAACTAATTTAAGGCTGTTTCATCTAATTGTATTCGGACGAGTTGTAGTGTTACAGATATATTAACAGTGTTCATAAGCTCATATCTTTGAAATATTAGCCTATGCTTAAATTGAAGGTTAAAGGTTGTAACCTTACCCACTAATAATTAAGCTAACTTTTAATCGAACTGCCAGTACTTATGAAGATTCAGGCTAGTCACTTCATTTGGGATATGCAGTATTTATATATTAAATGCTAATGGTTACGAAAGCTGCCGACTCTCCACCTGTCTGCATTCGCTTCAGTCCCTGCAGTCAACGCCCGCTCAGTGCGATTCAGGCTAATCTGAATACATCATCGTTAGGAAACCTATTCTGAGATAATTGTTCATAATAATTTTGTTTTTTCAAAACTATTACCGATACAACTTGCAAGTCAATTATTTACAAGTTTTAAAGTGTTACATTCCTAAAAAATTAAGTGTTTATTGCTTGGCATTCAGAGCTTGCACGATTTGTTCTTTTTTCCTCGATTTTCAAACATAAAAAATGGTAATACACAAAGAGGTACACCCCATCTGTGTATCTCACATAATTCACCGTATGGCACGCTTATATTGTAGATTATATGTAAAGAAATGCATGTGGAATAAATGAAAATGTGCTTCTGTAATCCCGATAAATATCTAACTCAAAAATTTGCCACAAAATTGTAACTGTTTTGAAATATATACTGCAATTTGATAAAAAATTATCGGTGAAAGTCGTTTCTAGAGGAAGCCTTTAATAACAATAATAAAAAAATAAGTGATGTACATAAATAGAGAAATTATTTATGCAAAACATGTATGCCGTGTTCCATCAGTTCAACAAAAAACTAGAAATACAAAGAAAGTAACAGTTTTATGCCAAAAAGATAGGTGAAATTGGTGGGCTTAATAAGTTCGTTCTAAAAGGATAGTATAGTAGAAAATAACATAACCTTTTGAGCAGCCTGTGATTCTTAGACAGATTAATTTTTAAACCACTATCACAAGTCTATTCGCTATGCACACGGTACACCCAGAAGATACTATCCTTAGTCTCAAGTATTTAATCACTAACCACATGCAAGAATCAGCCATAAAAATCTTTTTAAGAAAATCTAGGACGCAAAGAGACACTTTTGAGGGATTTATAACATTATTTTGAAGTTTTTACGGATTGATGAAAAATAGCACCATTTTTATTTTTTTCAAACGATGTGATAATTGTTTTCCACATGCTGGGGAAAGTGACACAAAGGCGGAAGGGTGGATATGAGTTAATGTTGTTGGTTGAATACGGACAAAAATTTAGTTCCCACCATTTTGTTTTGCATGTTACACAATTGAATTCAGAATAATGTACATTAAAGTGAAACATACTGTAGCGTTTTATTTTTAGAAGCCTTTTATGAGTCAAATGTAAAAATTTGGCAGCATGTCAGTAATATACACGCAAAGCTCCTACGATCTTTAAGTGTACCGTTACGCCTATGACGAATCAGCGTCGCATAATTACGTCATGAATTTGTGTGTAGTATTAAGTTGGTCAAAAGTGAAGGTAAGAGATGGTTAGGCTGCAACAATTTACATCTTTAGTACTCTTCTGTTTGATGCTTCAAAGAGGACCAATATATACTACCCGAATAAAAAAAACTTGAATGAAAAAGAAATAAAAATAAAATTGTTTGATATTTAAAAAAATGAAAATTAGTATTTTTAAGATTTTAAAAATTATTAACGGAAAATATCATGTTTAAACCAAGGAGGTAGAACCTCCTTGTTTAAACTGATTCAAAATTGCAGAGAGAGAAAATAGTTTTCATAATTAAACCATTGAAACTCACCAATGAATTCTAAAAGTGGCTTTCCTTTCCAAACCATTAAGCATTACAAAAGTTGTGAATGTTGCATAATTTTATATTTTGGTGAACAAATTATTCATCAGCTATATAGCAATGAATTTCGTTTGTGAAAATCCTGTTTTTTATTTCAAAATAAAGTAACCTACCTACCTTCTCTTAAATTTCCTGGAATTCTTTATCTTTTCATCATGAATTAAAAGATGTCAAAATTTTAAGCAATTTCATGCAGTGGATGAAAACATATCAAGGTAACATTAAATCTTCTTTAAATAAATGTTAGACATTATAAAATGGCTTATAGTTACTTTGACTGCAATATTCTATGACCTTTTTATGGGTAAGACAGTTTCAGCTCTATCACAAAGGTGCTTTACTTGCGAGATGATTTGAAAAGGGACACAATGATTTTTCACGCCACATAGTTGGAAATTCATTCAAAGATGTCATGGGTTTTGACATTAGCCCAACTATCAAATGACAGGATTTTCTTATAGCAATTGTGATACTTTTGCAGGGCCTTTTTTTAAGAATTTTTAGTGGGGGGCCATGTTACGAAAAGAACCATTTTTCGCGGTGTGCGCGAAACCATCCGTGAAGCGTGAGGTTAGCGGGTGGAGTCCTGGGGCAAAGCCCCTGT
>WURT03093718.1:0-12631 GCA_009936505.3 Holothuria glaberrima
ACCACCCTCCTCCTGATCAGTCTTCAAAAGTTATGTCCCACTTTCAGCTTAGAGAAATATGGTAACCCTATATATGTAGCACCAGATGGCATGTGAGGACATCTAATTTAAAAAAAAATTCTCAAAGGGGAGAGGGACCTACACCCCTCCCCCAGGCCGGCGATCAAAGAACATACTGCGTTCCCTCTCCCCCGTGAGAGAAGTCCTGGCCACGCCACTGCTTATGAGTTAAACTTTCTTGACACAGGCGTTGAGGCATTTTTTGTCGGGAAAATTTTCCAGCAACCCCCTCCCCACTCATCGATCCTTGGGGACGCACCCGCCTGTACCGAGGAATGAAAAGCGTTTTCTCTGAAGTCTTATTTATAGAAAATTACAATCCTGGTCCATCTTAAAAAGGTACAGTTTATTACTAGAAGCAAGGTTCGAACCTGCTTCGGAAATTACCATTTGAAGTCTACTCGGCCATGGTAACTTGACGCTGAAGACAGATGCCACACCAAACAAGTATCGCAAAGTCGCTTTTGTGTAGGCGTCTATTACTTATCATGTAATAGACAATTGGCAGCTAAAGCCTACGATAGTTTGGCGTTTACATATCAACATGCAATCACTGAAAGTTTAATTCAATTCTCACATGAAAGGATAGGCCTACGTAAATGGATTGAAAATATGATATGTAACTAACATCATTTATGCAAATTAATACATTTTTGCTCAAAAATGAAACTCGATCATTTTTCATTAACCCAAGCAAACATTGAAATGTTTCATTTTACACACGCCATGAAAAAACTGAAAGACTGAAAAGTCAATAGCTGGTTTGAAAGCGGATTGTCAGTCGCAGTGGTGTCGACAAATAAGTTATTGTGGGAGCTGAATGAATTAGGCCTACATATTAAAAAATGACTTATACAGTTAAAAGAAATTTGTGAGCGTAAAGTGCCCACACAAACGACCAGAAGATGAGGAGGGAAGCATTGACGGCTCACCATAGGGGAAGGGGGACAAGTGCCCCCACCCCAGGAAAGTTTGCAAAGCAAGTCGTCGATCTCAGAAGAATTATAATCATAACAAGTTATCTGGTTAAAATACAAAATAGTCACCAAACTCCTACTGTACCATATGAAGCGGACCATTGATATTGCCAGGGGGTCGGAGAAACATTAAGTTTATATGTAAGGAAACTAATGGTAAAAAAGAAAAGAAAAAGACGGTTAACTGAAGCACATGACCTACTTGCTCTTCCTAAGCTGTCCACCATTTGCTTCCCCACTCTCTGATAGAATCTTAGGGTGTGAGTGCAACTTTTAGTATAATAAAGGCACCAAAATTGGCGCGGGCCCGTGAATGACGCACCTTCAAAAGTTACTAGCTATAGCCTAACCTTAGCAACGTTACGGTAGCGAGCCTAACGTTTTTTTAACTTATCCTGCATTTGTTTTTCGCGATAATGAATCCATTTCAGGTACGTGCACACCTAAACATGATAATGCGCCCTAGTTTCAGCTTTCCAGTGTCCACTTCGTTTGTGTGGGGGAGGGGGGGGTAGCCGGAAAAAAATAACCGCGCGTTAAAGTGCTTCATCTCACAACTGCATTGTAATAGCGCCATCTATTACTTATGATTATTCATTACAAATACAAAGCAAACTGTCTAGGTCAGGACAAGTGAGAAAACACGGCGCTATTGTGATTCTTAATAATACAACCCATTGAAACGAGGGATGACGCCGCGCTAGGCCGTTTGTGTTGTGTACTCGAGTGTGAAAAAGGCTACTTCATCTGAAAAGAATGTCGTTTTCGTCCCTACTTCTCAACGGTTATGTAGGAAGTATAGCACTGAGTCAAGTGGAACAGACGTATTGATAACGTAATAGCGTTATCTTAGAGGGAACTCGAACTGCAATGCAGATTAATTGAGTTTCGAATAACTTGCCGAGACTTCTCCCTGGGCTTAACAATCTTCAATACCTGTGTATTGTAATCTCTACATTTTACCGAGGATATATAGCTTACATACTAAGACTATTTGGGAAATAGCATTTCTTTAACCGCAGAGATTTCTGTGAGGATAACCAGCCTTTTCTGTGAATATTGTTGCATTCTACTATGCGGGATAACTTGGGATTTTTTTAATTGTTTGGAAGTGTTAAAAATTTTAAAATGTCGCGAAATCCAGCATTGGAGTTACTACGGAATCCGAAACCGTACCCACACGCTACAAACGGGAGTACGCCGCCTCGAGCAAAACAACCGAATCGTGCAGCAGATGAACTACGGAAACCACAACAACCTTATCCGCAGCCGGGTGCTCCATCTCAGCGGGCACCACAAGGTGGGCGGCAGCCCCCACCAAATGCATCGCAACCCAGAGCATCACAACCTAGTAGGCAGGGACCTCCCTATGGGTCACAGCCAAGGTCAGGGCAAAACCAACCCAACAGTATGAGAAATCCCCAGCCGTATCCCACTGCCAGTCAACCACAAAGTAGGCCCAGAACTCCTCAATCCACAGGTTCAAGTAGGCCGGTTACGCCACAGTCCTATGGAACACCAGCCTATTCACCACCAAGTGCCAGCCAACCACGCACTTCACCAGCCCCCGCTCAGGGGAGGCCTGGTGGCGTCCCACAAAAGAAAAAGCCACGGGTAGCGGTTTCAATGGGCGCTCCTAAACCGTATCAGCCCCCTAGACAAGCATCACACGTGACTCCCCCAGTGAGGACCAGACCACCTACTGCTTCACAGCCGCCCCCGGGACCGCACTATCAGCCGCGTCCAATTCCGGGCCCTATAGACTCGCCTTCTCCCCAAGCCTCGCCAAGCCCAGCACAGATTGCCCCAATCGTAAGAACACATCCTCCATCTCCACAACATTCCGACATTAGGCCATCTCAGTACCAGCCTGTAAGCCGAAGTCAAGAATATCAACCTACATACAGGAACCCCCCTCCAGCCTTCGACGAGCCACCCCCTGTGGCAAATTCTCGTCTCACGCCAACCAGTGGTTATGATGAGAGTGATCTTCCTGATGACCGCGATTCAAAGAGGAGTTACGGGGACGAACTTCCGTCCCCCGAATCGGACGTCGAATCTTTTGGGGCTGCCTCAGAGAGAACCCCTTCACCCTTGCCAGAGAAAAAGGTAAGAGTCACTCACTATTATTAACTTACAGTAAGAAGCACATGTAACTCTCAAACTGAGTGAATCGGTAAAGAAACAGGTTGCTACAAACTACAGTAGTGAAGGGAAAAAGAGAATATTTTGAAGATTTCAACAATTGTTGAATGTACACTGTACAGTATAAAGCTCGGGACCACTGTGTTCGCCTCTGATTAATGTTTAACCACATGAACTGAATGGGGGTAGCCCACATGGCTGAATGACATGGCTACACCAGCAAGTTGGCACTAAAGCTTCATAATGTTCCCAAAACCCTATGTCACTGCATATATAAAAAGTATAAGTAGAAAACACCACAAAGATAACAGTATGAGTTAGATAAAGTTTTACGGCTCAGTTTGTAACCAATTGGTTGCAGTCGGGCCGGCCACGGCCTTTTTTCCAGTTGTGGCTCACTAGCTTGTTTTCCCTACTCTATCGCTTATGCTGAGCATCAAGCACAATGATAGTAGTCTTTGGACAGTATGGGAACCCAGATGCCTACGGTATGAACAGCGTATATTTCGGACACCCCCGTGTCCTTCTTCAGCGCAAAATGTGAAGTGCAAGGTTAATTTACAAGCAATTAACAGACACAGCAATAATTACCCTTTGGCGAGGGTAATCAATCACGGAGGGGAAATCCCTCAAGTTGTCCAGGTCTTTGGTAAGGCACTAAAGGGAAATATTGCGTTTGTTTTATCAAATTTTGTTTTATGTTTTAAGCCAATATTAATAGGTACAGAATGATAGACAATTCAAAATAAGGCAGTACGGTAGCTTTCTTTCCAAGAAATAAGGCTCTCTCAGGAAGACATTCCGTTACTTGTTGCACAAAGTAAATTTGGTCACCCAAACTTTCAAAAATTCAAATGATACAGCATCCATTACTCTTGTTATGCATAATATTTTGAGGAGATAAAGCTATTGCTAGAGTTTATTGGTGAGACGGACAGTTTATGAATGGTTTAAGGTATTTTCTTTGATGCCATGTCGGTGCATTTTAAACGCAATATTTCCCTTTAACGTTTCCCTAGACCCCAGGTCCGTTGAAATTCGGACATTGACGCTCACAGGTTCGCACTCTTCCGTAAAGAAGTTAACTCTCTCCCCTCCGCCTTTTTGTAAAATCCTGGATTCGCCCTGCTGACCATGACGCTTTCTCAGCTGGCATATGTTTTAACACTTATTCCCTTAAAGGAGAAATGCAGTGCCCCCCCCCCCCAATTTGAGTTAGTGCACCCCAGTACACTAGTTCAGGAATGGCTCATATCAATCATGTGACAATATTTTTGTCACTTATTTCTTAGATTTATGCAGAATAACTCCTTGGTTTACCTTCAGTATTCAATGATTTTATTAGGAAGCATTACAAAAAAAAAACATTTGTGAGAGAAATATTAGGAGATCTGTAAGATTTAGCAAATTTTTGGAAATAAACTTTGGGCGACTGCCTTCCCCCTTTAACATACCCGTAGCAATGCAGAAAAGGTATTTAAGGGTAGTGGGGCGAAATGGCTGCGGGAGGGGGGAGATGTGTAGTAAAAATATGTTCAACCAATGGCAACTTGAAATTTTCTAGGGACGATAATTTGTTTTGGCATATATGAACTTTTCTCTTATTGTAAGTTTTGACCTTAACTCCTTTATCCTTAACCCTAACCCCAGCTAATCAAGGCGTCGGATCATAGAGAAAGTCAGCTTATAGGCTACTGCACAAAATAAAGAATGCTGCGTCAAAGTGCTACGCTGGGGACTTAGTGCAGTAACAAGGAGGCAAATCTTTTTCGCGCTGTACACCCAAGGGCGAAGGAGGGCGCTAGCCCTCCCAGCGAAATTTGTGGGGGCGAAAGTTTGCCTCATCCTCCCACTTTCCAAGGACAAAAACCCCTTATTTGTCTCTTGTGTAAGAAATGTCTGAAATTTGCAGTAATTTACCTTAAAATTTGTCCAAAACCATGCACTAAATTGCATCTAAAGACCCTCAAATATCCAAAAATTTCACCCCCTTCCTTTAGACCCCGAAACCAGGTTCAGCCCCCAGCCCCCCCCCCCCGTCTCGAACAGCTTCCTACGCCTATGTTTTCACCTACATTTGCAGCAACTGTAGACTTAGTTTCAGATATTCGTACGGGTGGCAATTCATATCTTGCTACTAACGGACCCTTCTCACTTAAAGGAAAACTGCAGTTAGGACTCCTCCAATTTGAAATAGTGTACCCTGCTATCCTAATTTATAAATGTCTTTTGAAATAATTTAAGTGGCAGTGCAATTGTTATGATGTTAAATTCAATGGCTCCTTGTTTTACTTTTACGTTTTATATTCAATTTTTATTAAGAAAGTTTTACGTGTAAGTTTTCTGAAATCTTTAGAAAATGTCTCACATCCCCCCTCTCCCTTGGAACGTCAAGGCAGGGAGTCTAGTGGTAGCCCCCTGGTCAGTATCATTGTACCCGCCCCCTTGAAATGTCACTTGCTGGGCTAAATGCACCAAGGAATTATGGGAACTGGGAGTATAAACAAAAGCGTGACGTCACTACCCCATTGCTTACAGTATACTACCAGTTCCCATAATTCCTTGGGTGCATTTAGCGATGAGTAAAATCCCCTACACCAAAGCTCTGCCAAGATATTTTCGGGGTAGGTTACTATTGCAGGATATAATGGTGTTAAAGGGCATCATATGTCCACAATCCGCCACCATACAATCGTTGGTAATTCATTTCAACCCCCAATGGAGTTCATTTATTTCTGAAGTGGCAATACTTTTTTCGGACTCGAGACGAGTACAGAGCCTCCGAGTGTACTTAAACCAAAGAGCTACAGTACTAATATAGTTCCATGTTACTGTAACCTCGTATTCTGGGCTTGTCACCTACTGTAAACAGGTTTAGAGGGAAGGGTTTAAACATGGAGCTACATCAAACAACTCACCTGAAAATTGTAACTCTTTTATCGTTTGGGGTGAGGTGGGGTGGTGGGGGGGGGGTTGGTATTGGCCCCAGAATGCTCAATAGTAAAAAATTCAGTGACCGGAACTTTGCTGCTAGGGCCATTTTATTATAGGCTAATGCTGCTCTAAAACATAACTATGAAAAAGGTTCGGTCTTTGATACAGTAGGTTTGTTAAACCGCATGCACATAACCACATCTCTCAAACCTTTTTTCAATTTTAAGCGCCCTTTTAGGCTTACATAACTGTTCCTCGTGGAGTTCGATAACGCTTTTTGTACGGAAACTGATGACGTTGTACATCAAAAATACTTTTAGTGGACGAAGGGAAGCACCATGTAGGCCAAGCGAGTCTTGGCTGCTTGTCACAGTATATTGGAGCTAGACAGGGGCAGGATTTGACGTCTAAAAGTGGGGGAGGGGGAAACCCCAGATGGCATACCAAATGGACCAAAGGCGCCGCGGCGTGGGATCCAGGAGCCCGTTCAAGAGCAAGATAATGGACAGCTTAAAAGGAAATATTGTGTTTGCTTTACAGAAAATTTCCATATCTTTTAAACCAATAGTAATATATAAAGAATGAAAAGCGATTCAAAATTATGCAGTACGGTAGCTTTTTTCAAGACATATGGCTCTCACAGGAAAAAATATGGTTAGTTGTTGCACAAATGTAATTTGCTCACCCAAACTTTCAAATGATTCAACAACCATTACTCTGGTAATGCATGACATTTGAGGAGATAAAGCTATTGCTAGAGTTAAAGGGCAATTCTCGTCATCCCAGACGGTTTCAATTTTCCCAACCAAGCAACTTGTAGCCAGCTCCTCCCATAACTGTATAAAACTCCTCCTTGTGCAGACACAAACCTATTCTATTGCTTCAGGCCATGTCCTGGTGAGTTTGTAAGGCTATAATGTGTAATCCAACACTCTCTCTGAGCATTGTGTGGAATGGAGCTATGTACTCTGCATCTTTAGAATTTTCAAACTTTAATGTCAATCAAAGAGAAGTAACCAACTGAGAATTTTGATACCCCTACACTAAAAATATACTTCGGGGTGACGACTATTTGTCTTTAATTGGTGAGACTGAACAGTTTATTGTTGATTTAAGGCAGTTTCTTAGTGTGCCATGTTGGTGCACTTTAAACGCAATATTTCCCTTTAATGTCGGCAACCACCTAGTCTCAAGGGACATACTGTATAAATGTTGGATCCCCTTCCTTTACTGTACTTACTCCCTGATCTATGTAGCCCACGCTATGCCCTACAGTAAATGATGTCCATTGCGTGCATCACATCGTTGCCAGAGAGTACAGCATACTGTATGTGCTGTATGTACCGCAGAACATATATTTGTACCAACTCCCTATCCCCACTGATGCCAACTTCTAATACAGTAAAGCCATACAGACGGTGAAGCAGAGGAGCTAACTTTTCTCAGGTCACATATTTTCTCGAAAGGTTCTCATCTTGCAGTCAGTGATATTTCGCTAATCCCGTAAATCCAAACAGATCAAATTCACTCTTTGTAACTTTAATATTTTCACCTGAATAGGTAATCTCTCACAGGAAAAAATATGGTTAGTTGTTGCACAAATGTAATTTGCTCACCCAAACTTTCAAATGATTCAACAACCATTACTCTGGTAATGCATGACATTTGAGGAGATAAAGCTATTGCTAGAGTTAAAGGGCAATTCTCGTCATCCCAGACGGTTTCAATTTTCCCAACCAAGCAACTTGTAGCCAGCTCCTCCCATAACTGTATAAAACTCCTCCTTGTGCAGACACAAACCTATTCTATTGCTTCAGGCCATGTCCTGGTGAGTTTGTAAGGCTATAATGTGTAATCCAACACTCTCTCTGAGCATTGTGTGGAATGGAGCTATGTACTCTGCATCTTTAGAATTTTCAAACTTTAATGTCAATCAAAGAGAAGTAACCAACTGAGAATTTTGATACCCCTACACTAAAAATATACTTCGGGGTGACGACTATTTGTCTTTAATTGGTGAGACTGAACAGTTTATTGTTGATTTAAGGCAGTTTCTTAGTGTGCCATGTTGGTGCACTTTAAACGCAATATTTCCCTTTAATGTCGGCAACCACCTAGTCTCAAGGGACATACTGTATAAATGTTGGATCCCCTTCCTTTACTGTACTTACTCCCTGATCTATGTAGCCCACGCTATGCCCTACAGTAAATGATGTCCATTGCGTGCATCACATCGTTGCCAGAGAGTACAGCATACTGTATGTGCTGTATGTACCGCAGAACATATATTTGTACCAACTCCCTATCCCCACTGATGCCAACTTCTAATACAGTAAAGCCATACAGACGGTGAAGCAGAGGAGCTAACTTTTCTCAGGTCACATATTTTCTCGAAAGGTTCTCATCTTGCAGTCAGTGATATTTCGCTAATCCCGTAAATCCAAACAGATCAAATTCACTCTTTGTAACTTTAATATTTTCACCTGAATAGGTAATCAAGAAAATATGAGAAATTTAGAGGTCAGGGTCGAAGGGTTAAGGAATCGTTGGCGTCGTCATAACAGAGAGAAGTTTAAAATTCCACATAAGTTAGAATTTTTTATTTGGACTGGCGCTGTGGCTCTCACAGCTGGGCCCGGCATGTGGGCTGAAAACGTATATTTTACTGTAAGGTATTTTCCTGGCTTTCTGTGTCCTTGTAAGTTGTAATGAACGAGATTCTCTTTACAACACTTTGTTCCAACTGCGGATGTGTATCATACAGTATGAAATATTTGCCAGGAATGTTAAGTCGATGAAAGACCTATTTTTAAGTTATTCATTGTAATTTTTACTTTTTAGAAAGCTCGCGTGATATTTATGTCCTAAAATATCATGAAAGATACTTGGAAGAGAAAGAAGAAGAAATTTCTGACATTTAGCTACCGTATTGTTTCAAAATAAGTTTGGGGCGACTGCTTATGACCTTTAAACATGATGTCAGTGGGGAATTCAAATTGTGGAACTGCGGTATTCCTTCTTAAAATTTCAAGGCAAGGATATTACGTATAGCATTGGCAGTATAGTTTGTTTGGAACTTTGTATGCGAAAAATGTGGCAGAAGTGTTACTTTTACAACATAAGCCTTTTTACACTGTAGGGGCCAACCCCTTCCACACACGCCTCATTTAGGTGGTAAGGGACCTGCTTTTACAGTATGCTTCGTCCCCCTAGAAGTCAGCTCTGTATTCGCCCCTGGTTATTGTATTTTACCACAGTTTCCACTCCGTTGAGCTACAGTATGCAGTTTCGCATTAGATTCATAATTTTGCAAATCATTGCAAGCAAGAATACGTCAGAATGTGACGGAAGAACCACTTGAGTTGATGACAGAGAGCTAATTATCGTTCCAATTGCCATTCTGAATTAATAGGCAATCTGTTAATTCCACAGGAAGTCTGCCCGATATAAACTGTAGGCTACGTACCACTGGCAAGAAGGGTGTGCTTGAAAAATTTCAGTTACTGCACTATATAGTCTTGCTGTACAACTTTGTTTCATACTGTAAGCTGCACATGTAGCTTTCAAACAAGCTTGCATCCAAGTGGGCGGCAAGGAGGGAATGGGTAAAGCCCACCTATAAAAATTGTTGCCCCAGGATCTTTCATGCTGCCATTTTTTTAAACCAATTTACACATCTCGCCCCCCCCCTCTTAGAATATTCTCCCCTGGCCCTGGAAACCATGTCGCCCTCTCTTCAGTTCCATGTCTGGCTACGGGCCTGCTTACACTGAACTCAAGAACGTTGTGATATTTCGTTTTCGAAGTCCTACCCAATATGCAGTGGACTACTGTAGTATGACCGACTGTAGCCTTTTATTGAAGCTCTTTGAGATCTATAGGAACATGCGCTGTTGACATAACTAACATGGAAGGTGTCAATCGATAATGAGAGTAAACCTACATTAAAACGACCCTTTATTATCGACTTTCCACGCCCCACAGATGATCTTACAGGTCAGAAAAGATACTAGCCATGAGTGAGTTGACCCTTTGTCGGCTCACTAATGTAACTCCTAAGTCCACTTAAGATTTAGTTAACCAGGAGACAGTGACCCGGCTTGAATTTATGCATTCCTTTGCACGTCAAGTAGGAAGCTTGGTATTAGATAGGCTAATCTTTGTTGAGCATTATTTTGTTACTGTCCAATGTTAAACATGGACTTGTTCTTGGTTCAGTCAAAAACCAGGAAAAATTTTGGGGTTGAAATTGCAGCTACTTCATCTGAAACTTCATCCTTGCAGGCTATAACAGCCTAATTTGTCGCGGCATTAGTGGGTTTTATTGAAATTCTTGGCTAAGTACACCACTATCCTTCGGCAGGTCCCGCAGCTAGACAAGGTATTGAAACGACCAGATGACTTTCAATGCTGGAGACCTTTCAGGGATCGAGATATTAAAGAAGTGTTACGGTAGCGTTACTGCATGTTTACAAAATGATCAAGGTCTCATTTTTCTCCTGTGGCGCTCCCCCCTTCAATACGTTTTGACACTCAATCTTGTTTCCGACTAAGATCATAGGGTATAGGCTAAATCAGTGCTTCATTTGAATCATCAATCGGGTGAGGCTGGGGGTACTCAATCCAAGAAAGAAATTTCCGTATTTGATCCTTTTGTAAAAAACAGTCAAAATTTACACCAATTTTCCTTCAAAATTTGCTCAATAGCCTATGTCGCACCCAAGACCTACAGGACGGCAGTCCGAAGTAACGTCCACCCCCCCCCCATCTCCAGCTTAGAAGGGCTTCCTACGCCTATGTGAAATGGTATTCATAATTCTGAAACAGAGCAAAATATCAATGTGGCATAGTCTTAAAAATTAAGAATTCGTTCCCTGACTCTTGGCGCACATTTTTTTTTTGAAAAAAGTGTCTTGCATCAAATCTGTCGATACTGAATGCAACAAGCACCGTTCTAAGAAGGGTGCATAAAAAGTTCAGTCACGTTCCCCACTATGATAGCTCATGTTATCGGGGTGTTTTATTATTGATATAAATATTAAAAGGTTACCGCAGGGAGCTTAGCCCTGTCTCACCTGCAAGTCCACTTTAAATCATAGGCTACATTCATCACCCCAAAGTATATTTTTAGTGTGGGGGTATCAAAATTCTCGTTTTGGTCTTTGGTGACTGCTCCTTGATTAACATCAAAGTTTGGGAATTCAAAAGATGCACAGTGGCTCACATTCCACACAATGCAGAGAGAGTGTTTGGATACACATTATACTTTAACCTTGTTGTATGCTCACAGGACATGTCCTTACGTAATCAAATGGTTTTGTGTACTTCGCACAAGAAGGAGCTTAATACAGTCATGGGAGGGGCTAGAAGTAGGTTCAATTTAGTTGGGAGAATTGAAACTTTCTGGGAAGACGAAAAGTGCCCTTTGAGAAAACATAAAACTAATTATGTAACAAAGGAATAATGATGTTTAAGAATTATTAGTAAATGAAAATGTTAAAGCTTAGGCAAAACATTAAAACGTAGAATGTGTAGCCAACGTAGCCTATACTTATAGCCGTGGTGCAAATATTATCAGCAAATAATAGGCCATGGACAATGACATGATAAATTAGAGAACATGTCATCATTTCTTTTATAGAACGGGAATCCTTCCCAGCCTGGTGATAAACCTTCACTGCAATTGTTATTCTGAAGGGATGTAGATAATTTCTGGATTGTGTTGAAATAAAAATAATTATAAGTAGGCCCTATCTTTCATAAAGCCAACCTAACGCTTACGTTTTGCCGTCCAGGGACCGGATTTCTTGTACACAACAACAGATGAGAGACTCACGGAGAACGCTAACAACATGTGACATAAATCAGCAAATCCGATTGTGGCAATTTAATTCTTATCGCTTTACGCCCAATCAGTCGCTTAAGTAGCCTACATTGAGCTTGAACTTAGATGCATCTTATGTCATTCCCGCGACTTCGTTCCATTCATACCGCAAAATCCGTGTGAACACGACTGTGAAAACACGATGTCAGTTAATCAAAACGTTTCTCGTAGAACATTCCATTTGGCTGTGGACTCTTGTGTGTCTGCAATATCGTCGTGTATTATTAGTAGCCTCAGTAGTCTCTTCAATTCCCACTGCGCCGTTTATCGTAAATGGGCTGAGACCGAGCTGTTCGCATTGCATTTTATAACAACGATGACATATGGGCATATGTATACTTGGCAGTGTGTGATGCTAGCTGTGCTTTGTCAATCCAGCGACGAGCTCAGACAAAATACAATATGGCCTAGTTTAATGCAAACAAAGGCGCAGGTAAGATTTAAAAGGAATTTTCCAGAGACAAAATTCAGTAAGTTAAAAAAAAACGCAGAAAATTTTTCTCTTTTAGGAGGTGAAAACCGCATCTCAATAGCTTGCAGCGTTTGGAAGATAAAAATTTTCAAAGAAATGCAATTTTTTTCTCAAGATGAAGTGCATTATGGGAAATCTGTGATGTCATCGCGGCACATT